>JARQOD010009948.1:0-29214 GCA_033576555.1 Oophaga sylvatica
AAGAAACAGCTATAAGTCTTGATGATCGACTATTCCCTCGTGGGACACTCGGCCTCGGGCTACAGTACTGTTTAGTGATGACCGATCATTTCTCCAAGTTCGCAGTAGTCACCCCGACTAGAGACCAGACTGCTGAGTCGGCGGCGTGGGCCATCTGTCAAGACTTCATCCGGGTGTATAGGTGCCCAAAGCGCATCCACTCCGACCAAGGCGCATGTTTCCAAGGCAAGGTGATGGAAGAACTGTACCGTATGTATAGCATTGAGCGGTCCCATACCACCCCTTACCATCCTCAAGGCAACGGAGCATGTGAACACCTCAACCGAACCCTAATTCAAATGCTGAGAACGTTGGAGGAGGATAAGATGGCATGTTGGCCGAATACCTGCCAGAGTTGTTCTGTACTTGCAACAATCTGGTCCACTCCACCACGGGTTACACCCCATATCTACTGCTGTTTGGAAGAGCTGGGAGAGAGATCATTGAGCGGAATTTGGAACAGCCAGAGGAGCTGATGGAGCGAACTGTCACTTCATGGGTGAAAGAGCATCTGCAACGATTACAAACGATACAGCGGTTGGTAGGTCAGCAGCTGCAGGAAAAAGAACATACGGGCCATAAACCGACTCAAGAGATACCTCTCCAACCCTGGGACCGAGTATTAATCAGAGTGAAAAATGCCCCAAGGGAAAACTAAGTGAGAGATGTTAAGTACAGCCTTACAGAGTAATCAAGCGATTGTATGCTGATGGCCCAGTCTACAAGGTGCAGATTTGAGACTGGGGCGTCTGCCCATAGGGTACTTCACAGAAAAATGCTGCGGCCCCACCTGTCTGAGGTCTGTTCTGTGCCATTGCCGCCTGAAGGCGCTATGTTATGTTACGGTAGCTGAGGAGTGCAGGTAAAAAAGGAAATACACCAGAGCAGTTGGAATCTATGAGATTGCAGTACCCTGACTAACCACCGCAACTAGAGGCAGCCGTGGAGCGTTCCTACGTTGGTCCTAGACGCCTCGTCACAGCCTGAGAAACTAACTACACCTAAAGATAGAAATAGGAAAGCTATCTGCCCCGGAGCAGAACCCCAAAGATAATAGAAAGCCCCCAAACATGTAATGGCAGTTAGACAAGAGGAAATACTGACACAGAAAGAAAATAGTATGAGCAAACGCTGGGGCCCAAACTATCTAAATAGTAAATGATAGGAAGGGTACTTACTGCAATCTCAGAAAACCCTGAAAAAACACCAACTCTACTAATTTCAAAATCACCTGAGATCACACGACCTCTACCACCTAAATTAGTTCTCTGGTGTAAAAAAATCAAAACAGCAGCCACTGAAAAAACTGGAAAAAGCAAAAGAACAAACATCAGTGGCTGGACTAAACTGAGAGGGCAAAAGCCCCCGGAGGGGACCCAGAAGGCCCCCACAGAAGTGCAGGACAAAATGCAAAAATATAGCAAAAACACAAAATAAGAAAATTGTCTTATCTGATAGCAGGAAATGCAGACACGACACAGCAGGCTACAACGGAAACTGGAAAGAAGGATTCAGACCAGAACAATTGATCACCGGCAACCCTGATGGGAAAATGACTCCCTTATATAAGACCAATTAGTAACACCTGATTCCCAGTCCTCACATTCCTCACTAGTACCGCTTGTAACCACCAGAGGGAGCCTCTGCTCAGAACTCATCTCAAACCCATTCACAACAGTACCCCCCCCTTGAGGAGGGGTCACCGAACCCTCATTTGAGCAACCAGGTCGGTCAGGATGAGTTCTATGATACGCACGGATAAGTCTCCTAGCATGGATGTCCGAAGCAAACACCCAAGAATTGTCTTCCTGACCATAACCTCTCCATTTAACCAAATACTGAAGTCTTCGTCTAGAAAAACGAGAATCCAATATTTTCTCAACCACATACTCCAGATTGCCCTCAACCAAAACAGGGTCAGGAGGCACAGCAGCAGGAACCACTGGCTCAACAAACCTCTTCAACAAGGACTTGTGGAACACGTTATGGATCTTAAATGTCCCTGGAAGAAGCAAACGAAAAGAAACAGGATTAATAATCTCCATGATCTTATAAGGTCCAATGAACCTAGGCTTAAATTTAGGAGATGCTACTCTCATAGAATATTCTTTGAGGACAACCAGACCAAGTCCCCCACTTTAAACCGAGGACCATCAGTCCTATGCCGGTTAGCAAACCGCTGGGCCTTCTCCTGAGAGAGGGACAACCTCTCCACTACCTGGTCCCAAATCTGCTGCATACGCTCAACAACAGAGTCAACACCTGGACAGACAGAAGCCTCCGTCTGTCCTGAAGAAAATCGAGGGTGAAACCCAGAATTACAGAAAAACGGAGACATCAAAGTGGCAGAGCTAGCCCTATTATTAAGAGCAAACTCAGCCAAAGGCAAAAAAGAGACCCAGTCATCCTGATCAGCAGACACAAAGCATCTTAGATAAGTCTCCAATGTCTGGTTTGTTCTCTCAGTTTGACCATTGGTCTGAGGATGAAATGCCGAGGAGAAAGACAATTGAACACCCAGTTTAGAACAAAAAGTCCTCCAAAATCTGGAAACAAACTGGACTCCTCTGTCAGACACAATGTTCTCAGGAATTCCGTGTAAACGAACCACGTGCTGAAGGAACAACGGCACCAATTCAGAGGAGGAAGGCAACTTAGGTAATGGCACAAGATGTATCATTTTGGAAAACCTATCACAAATTACCCAGATGGTGGTCATTCTCTGAGAAACAGGAAGATCGGAAATGAAATCCATAGAGATATGGGTCCATGGTCTCTTGGGCACAGGCAATGGCATCAACAAACCACTAGAGCGAGAGCAAGGCTTGGAGCGAGAGCAAGTCCCGCAGGACTGCACAAATTCCCTGACATCGCGAGACAAGGTAGACCACCAAAAGGACCGACTAACCAAGTCTCTGGTACCAAAAATTCCGGATGCCCAGCCAATGCGGAACAATGAATCTCAGACATCACACTCTTTTTCCATTGGTCCGGGACAAACAATTTTCCAACAGGGCAGCGCTCGTGCCTATCCTCCTGACACCCCTCCAGAGCAAGTCTCAAATTGGGCGAGATGGCGGAAAGAACTACACCCTCCTTCAAAATAACAGAGGGATCAGATAGCTCAGGAGAGTCCGCAAGGAAACTCCTCGAGAGGGCATCCGCCTTAACATTCTTAGTGCCAGGAAGAAAGGAAACCACAAAATTAAAACGTGTGAAAAACAAGGCCCACCTGGCCTGTCTAGGATTGAGTCGCTTGGCAGATTCCAGATAGACCAGATTCTTATGGTCCGTAAGGACCACCACCTGATGTTTGGCTCCCTCCAGCCAATGTCTCCACTCTTCAAAAGCCCACTTCATGGCCAATAACTCCCGATTACCCACGTCATAATTACGTTCAGTAGGAAACATTTTCGAGAGAAAAAGGCACAAGGGTTACTTTTAGAGGTCTCTGGATCTTTTTGGGACAAAACGGCACCTGCCCCAATTTCAGAGGCATCAACCTCCACCTGAAATGGCAGAGAAACATCAGGCTGCCGTAGAACAGAGCAGAAGTGAATCTCTGCTTAAGTTCCTGAAATGCAGAGACTGCCTCAGGAGGCCAATTCACCACATCAGAACCCTTTCTGGTCAAATCAGTTAATGGTTTAACAATAACCGAGAAATTACCAATAAATTTACGATAAAAATTGGCAAAACCCAAAAATCTCTGAAGAGCCTTTAATGAAGTAGGTTGGACCCAATCACAGATGGCCTGAACCTTGACCGGGTCCATTTCAATAACAGATGGGGACAAAATGAATCCCAGAAATGAGATCTTCTGTACGCCAAAAAGACACTTTGATCCCTTCACATACAGAGCATTCTCTCTCAAAATCTGGAATACAGTTCGAACATGTTTCACATGAGAGTCCCAGTCATTAGAAAAAATCAAGATATCATCCAAATAAACAATCAGAAACTTGTCCACAAAATCCCTGAAAATGTCATTCATGAAGGACTGGAAGACGGAAGGAGCATTAGTGAGCCCAAAGGGCATCACAAGGTACTCAAAATGCCCTTCAGGGGTGTTGAATGCCGTCTTCCATTCATCCCCGTGCTTAATGCGAATAAGGTTATACGCCCCCCTGAGGTCAAGCTTGGTAAACCAAGTAGCGTTTTTCACCCTGGAAAACAGGTCAGAAATCAAGGGTAACGGTATTGATATTTCACAGTAATATTATTCAAGAGACGATAATCAATACACGGCCTTAATGAACCATCTTTTTTGGCCACAAAGAAAAAACCGGCACCTAAGGGTGAAGAGGATGGTCTGATATGACCCTTCTCCAATGATTCCTTGATATAAGACCGCATAGCGTCATGTTCAGGTACAGACAAGTTAAAAAGGCGACCTTTAGGGAATTTACTACCCGGCACTAATTCAATAGCGCAGTCATAGCTCCTATGGGGAGGTAAGGATGCAGATTTACTTTCGCTAAACACATCAGAAAAATCAAACAAAAAGTCAGGAACATCCTCAGCCTGGGGGGAGGCAGAAAAAACAGGAGTGTTGGTATTAACACATTGGCAGCCCCAACTGGTTACAGACACAGATTTCCAATCCAAAACAGGATTATGAGACTGTAACCAAGGTAAACCCAGCACTATAATGTCATGCAGATTATATAGAACCAAAAATTTGCAGCACTCCTGGTGATCAGGTTCAACCCTCATTATCACCTGAGTAGAAAACTGGGGTTTATTCTCAGCCAAAGGGTAGAATCGATCCCCAGTAAAGGAATAGACTTCTGTAGGGTATCAAGGGAAACCCACAACGTTTAGCAAAATCATAATCCATCAGGTTAATAGCTGCTCCAGAATCAACGAAAGCCTGAGCAGAAAATGAGGACAGAGAGCATATCAGAGTGACAGTTAATAAAAACTTAGTCTGAACACTACCCAAGACAACTGAGCGTGCAAAATGTCTTCCCCGCTTAGGGCAGACTGAAATAGCATGAGAGGCATCACCACAGTAGAAACATAACCCATTGCGCTTTCGAAAATCATGACGCTGTGCCCCAGACACCACTCCATCACACTGCATGGGCTCAGCAGCTGGCTCACAAGGCAACACCACTCCACGCATACTTCTCTGCTCACGCAAACGTCTGTCAATTTGAATCGCTAATGACATAGAATCATTGAGACCAGAGGGGACAGGGAATCCCACCATAACATCCTTTACATTATCCGACAGACCCTTCCGGAAAAGGGCCGCCAAAGCGTCGTCATTCCATTTGGTCAGGACTGCCCACCTACGGAATCTCTGACAGTATAACTCAGCGTCATCAAGCCCCTGATTTAATGCCAACAAGGCTTTTTCAGCTTGATCAGTGACATTAGGCTCATCGTACAATAACCCCAAAGCCTGAAAAAATGCATCAACATCACTCAAAACAGGATCCCCAGGTATCAGGGAAAAAGCCCAATCCTGAGGATCGCCGCGCAGGAGAGAGATGATAATTTGAACCTGCTGCGCTGCGTTCCCTGAGGACTTAGATTTTAAGGCAAGAAACAATTTACAATTATTTTTGAAATTCTGAAACTTAGCTCGATCCCCTAAAAACAAATCTGGCATGGGGATCCTAGGTTCCACAACAGGCAACCTAGCAAGATATGCAGCAATACACTGAACCTCAGTGGCAAGCTGATCCACACGGCCAGACAACTGTGCAAACTCCATTGGGAGAAAAGATCCTCCCCAGCACCCAGAGATACAGAGGGGAAAAAAAAAAATACAACAAACAGAAAAATATCTCTGACAACTTTTCTTCCTTCAAAATATTTTTTCCCTTCTGTGAGTACCATACAATTTTTATGGCCGGTGATACTGTTATGTTACGGTAGCTGAGGAGTGCAGGTAAAAAAGGAAATACACCAGAGCAGTTGGAATCTATGAGATTGCAGTACCCTGACTAACCACCGCAACTAGAGGCAGCCGTGGAGCGTTCCTACGTTGGTCCTAGACGCCTCGTCACAGCCTGAGAAACTAACTACACCTAAAGATAGAAATAGGAAAGCTATCTGCCCCGGAGCAGAACCCCAAAGATAATAGAAAGCCCCCAAACATGTAATGGCGGTTAGACAAGAGGAAATACTGACACAGAAAGAAAATAGTATGAGCAAACGCTGGCCCAAACTATCTAAATAGAAAAGGATAGGAAGGGTACTTACTGCAATCTCAGAAAACCCTGAAAAAACACCAACTCTACTAATTTCAAAATCACCTGAGATCACACGACCTCTACCACCTAAATTAGTTCTCTGGTGTAAAAAAATCAAAACAGCAGCCACTGAAAAAACTGGAAAAAGCAAAAGAACAAACATCAGTGGCTGGACTAAACTGAGAGGGCAAAAGCCCCCGGAGGGGACCCAGAAGGCCCCCACAAAAGTGCAGGACAAAATGCAAAAATATAGCAAAAACACAAAATAAGAAATTGTCTTATCTGATAGCAGGAAATGCAGACACGACACAGCAGGCTACAAGGGAAACTGGAAAGAAGGATTCAGACCAGAACAATTGATCACCGGCAACCCTGATGGGAAAATGACTCCCTTATATAAGACCAATCAGTAACACCTGATTCCCAGTCCTCACAATCCTCACTAGTACCGCTTGTAACCACCAGAGGGAGCCTCTGCTCAGAACTCATCTCAAACCCATTCACAACAGCGCTAATTCGCTTCCTGAATATGTCATGCATGATGGTGAAATCAATGATGAGTGGTGGACCGTCCCTGACACAGCCGGGGGATCCTCAGCAGTACAGAGACGGTAATCCCATGGATGTTCCACTACCGCCATGTGAGGACGAGACCCAACAAGAGCTCACTACGACTCCTGCATCAAGTGTTCCTCTGGAAGATAGTCAAGCCTTGCCTGATAGCCAAGAGCTCCGAAGATCCCAGAGGTCTACTGTAGGGGTTCCACCAGTCCGATACATAGAACAGTGTACTCTGTATTTCCGACTTTGTTGCTTCCTCTATAGGTGCTGTTTCCGCATTGCACGGTCCCTCACTACACTGACCTTGATGCTGTTATGGCCAAGGACGACCATCATTAAGTAGGGAGGCATGCAAGGGGGTAGCGGGTGGTTCTGTTATGGACAGTAAGAAACACGCTGCAACTTTAAGAGACAGCACCACCTTGTCTGGTGTGATGGAATGATCTGCTCCCCCTGTAAAGGACTGTATTAATGAACTGCCCGAGGCTGAGGAGAGGAGCAGTTGAAACCGTTGACAGCGTGTGAGCTGGGAGCTGTTGCTGAAAGTTGCTGTACATGGAGCTGTGTATAAAGGTTGCACAGCCTGAGATTTAGTGGACTTGTGAGATAGAACAGACAGGTGTAGCAAATGTGACTGTACTGTGCTATTTTGAGAAGCCATGAAGAGACCGTGAAAGGGATTTACAGTTTCTAGGAGCACCTCCAGGACCCTGAAGAAAGGAGAAGACCACGTTTCACGGATCTGCCAGACAGACCTGCGCACCACCATTCAAAACTGTTGAGGGCCCCCGGGACTGGACCTGAGTCCACAACATCATGGTGAGTTTGTTCCCGTTTGTGCACATGTCAGGGCATAGTGTAGGCTTCAACAGACAGAACACGGCAGCCGTGTGGCCTGTTTAGTAGAGGCCAGGGAGGTTTTACATAGAGTAGCCTCATTCTTTGCTTATTGATTGGTTTTGCCTGTGTGATATATATTGATCCTGTAATTGTTGGAGCACCGTGCTATTTGACGGCCCAGCTAAAGAATACAAACTCTATTAAACTATCTTTTGCCATTGCATACCCCTGTTTTCACCTTCCTTATACACTTCATTCCTTGCCTTCCAATAAATTTACCCTTTGTTGTTTGCACCTCATCTTGTGTACCGTAGTCTCACTGCACTGTGATGGTTCCCCGGCCATCACTTCAAGGTTAACATACTCCACCATCTTATATCCAATAGGAGAGATATAGCAAAATAATTATAGCGACAGTTCCATGTAAAATACAGTGTGTTGCTGTTAAAATATTCCAACATCCTACATCCAACAGGAGAGATACAGCATAATAATTGTAGTGACAGCTCCATCTAAAATACAGTGGGTTTGTCACAATCCCACCAGAGGGGTCTGTCTGTGGAATTGCACTACATACACACAACGGGATGGCAAAGTGGTGAGGAAGGCCCTACCGATAGGGAAATGTGGGAAGGACACCTTCTGAGCTCTGACCTGAGCCTGTCTCTGCACTCCCCTAACGCCCTAAACGGGTCCTTCCCCTGCTGCCATCTCAAACCTCGTCCCTCACTGTCATCTCACACTGCCCTGGCTAGTGCACTGGCCGCAAGGGCGCTAGCCTCAGCAATGCAGATGGTAAAACACAGGGGACGAGTGACAAACACAAAACTTAGCTTTATAACTTTCTCTGTTGCAAAGCACCGCACAGCAGAAGAAAGGCACTAGGAATACAAACTCACGAAACCAGCAGAGGCACAACGAAACCAGAGAGCTCCTTACCCCAGACTTGGTCAACATAGCTTGCTCTATCACTGACACTAAGCTGATGAATCAGGTGACCATTTAAAAGATGGTGGGAGTGGTCACCACCCATATCAGCTGACCTAGCAACTCTGCAGTTTAAGCAAGCTGCCAACAATGGAAACTGGCAATAACCCTGCTGACCTGAAAGGAAAAAAGCTACATTTAAAATATAGTGAGACCAGAGCTGGCAGGAATCCAAAAATGGATTGTGACAGTGTTGCTGTTTTTAAATTCCCTATCAAACAACATTTAATGAAATTACACGCTAATTCACCTAGCATGTCAGTATAAAATTTTTTAATCACAATATAGTGTAGTGCTACCACAAATGCTTTGGGCATCTAACAGTTTTGTGTGGTCTCTTCCATAATTATATAAGGGTATCCAGACAAAATGTTGATTAACCCCTTAACGACCGCCGATACGCCTTTTAACTAGTGTTGAGCCACCCCCGTAGTGTTCGAGTTCGATTTGGTTCGCCGAACACCCGTGTGTTCGACGAACTGTTGGTCGAACCTTTCGTCGAACACCGTCGAACACCGTTAAAACCAATGGCAGGCAAACAAAAACACATAGAAACACATAGAAAACACATAGAAAACACTTCAAAGGTGTCCAAAACCTGACAAACTGCTCAGAAGACACAACTAACACATGGAAAAGTGACAAGTACAGATAGTCATGCGAAAAGAAAAGAGTTGGAGGAGTAAAAGGAGGGAGAGACACAGATATAGGCATGTCATGCCCTTCTAAAACCAAAAAAGTGCGAAGCCGACAAGGCCAGTCCGTTCCTGCCCGTGCGACCTGCGTGTCGTCGGGTTTGTGCCAGAGCTGCAGTGGACCCTGACGGCCAGCTCCCCTCTCCCAATACTGGTGCCTGTCCGCTGGTGGGTCGAGCGAGCCCCCCTGCGGTGGGGGCAGGTCTAATCTTTTTAATTTAAATTGTCTCTCTAATTTGAATGAGTACACTTTAAATCCTTTTACAAGGATCTATTGGAGTACAAGTCTCATGCCAGCAGCTGCGGTGGTTCCAGCTACACCCAGGAAGTGGAGAGGTGTGGTTGCTGGTGGTGGAAGCTGTGTGCAAGCTGCTTGGAGCTAAGTGCCTGGGAAGGAGGATTTTTTTTTCTCTATCTGGACTGCTACCTGCCCCTTCCCAGGCAGAGAGAGACTTTCCCTGGGACTGAGCGTCGGGGCTGTGCCCCTGGCTCCCACCCCCCGGCAAGCTAGCTGGGGTGGGGGGCCTCACATAACATCTAGAGGCCCACGCTACAGCAAGCCAGTCCCGGGGATGAATAGGAGGAAGATACCGGGGGGCCGCAAGGCTCCAGGATCCAGGACCCCTGAAGCCGGGGCCGTGGCATCTCCTTCTCCCGGTGAGGAGGCTGCAGGCAGAGGTGCGGCAGGAGCCCCCCTTAATATCTGGGGCTCCAAGGCTGCGGGAGAGCCGTCCACCATCTATGCCTCCCGCATCCATGCCCACCTCTGTGAGTATGAGGAGGCAGCTAAGCAGCTGAGGATACTCCGGGAGAGGTTGAGGGGAGCCCGAGTGACAGCAAAAAATCGGCTCCCTGCCTCAAAGAGAGCGGAGGTATCTGCCACGGTCGGAAAGCTGAAGGGGGAGATAAGAGCACTGGAGGAGAGGAGGAAGATCATCCTGGAGGGAAGCGGCCCCTTCGAGGAGAAGTTAAAGAACGATGACCGGTTCAGAGCCCTGACCGGGGGTCTCCTGGGGGTCAGGAGGCTCCAGCCAGGTGGAGGACGAGGAGGAGGAAGATGGCGGAACATCTGCGCCAGCTCCACCTGGGGACCTGGTGAGTAAGAGCGCCCAGGACCTGGTGAGTAAGAGCGCCCAGGACCTGGTGGGTAAAAGCTCCCAGGTATCACACAGCGGGATAGCCCCCGAACAAGTGGCTCTCCCACCGGACTCCAGTGACATGGAGGAAAGTGGGAGTGAGGGGGAGGATGGAGGGAGCGGGAGAAATAACAAGGGGGGCTGCCTCATCCTACAGCAAGTGAGGCAGATTGAGTCCCCGGCACGGTTTGGCACGCTGTTGTTTGGGGACGAGGTCTGCCTTGAGGATGAGGCAACTGGGAAGAGGGAAGAAGGCGTAAGGCGAAGCAAGTGGTGGAGGAGAAGCTTGTTTTTGTCCCTCTTTCCGGGCCCCCCAGTCCCGCTGTGTGGAACCCGCTGCCCACCCCAGCCCGGGCCCTGTGGTGGGTCCGGTGCAAGGGAGCGGGGAGAGTAAAGTCTGCCTGGGTCTTGCTGACACTTCTGGTGGTGGCAGTTCGGATTCAGGCAGCGATATGGAGATCGGTGCTGGTACTGGTAATGGTGGCATTAGTGGGGGTGCTTGGGCTCAGTCCCCGGTGGCAGGGGGGCTGGCCCAGCACCTGGTAAAGGTAAAGCCAGGGCCCGCATCTCCAATTGCGGTGAGAGCAGCTTCTGGGCCCCCCACGAACGGATCCGTTAAGTCTGGATCACTTATGGGGGTCCAGAAGCATAGAAGGGGCGCAGATACTGCTGTAAAGCAGCAATTAAAGACCTGCAAGGAGTTGGTAGCTCCCCTGGAGGCGACCGTGGTGAAGCCGGGGCACTCGGCACGTAGACCCCAAAAGGGGTCCGTGCGGGGGACCCCGCCACCACTGGATGCCGAAGGGGAGTGGCCAGCCTTGCCTACAGCAGGGGGTGGGTACAGAGCGGTAGTGAAGGCCTGTGGGGGGGGCGTGGCCTCCCTGAATGTTGCCCTATCTGCAGAGGCATGCAGGGGGGGCGTGCTCTCCCTGACTGAAGTCCCGCCCGCCGTGCTCGCATCATCTGGGGTGGGTGTGGCCTCGCAAGGGGCTGCTGCCCAGCCTGGAGGGGCTGTAGCCGGCGGGGGGGCGTGGCCTCGGCGGCCGTGGCTCCGCCCGCTGTGCCCGGGTCATCTGGGGTGGGGGTGGCCTCGCAAGGGGCTGCTGCCCGGCCTGGAGTGACTGTGGGCCGGCGGGGGGGCGTGGCCTCGGCGGCCATGGCTCCGCCCACTGTGCCCGGTCATCTGGGGTGGGCGTGGCCTCGCAAGGGGCTGCTGCCCAGCCTGGAGTGACTGTGGGCCGGCGGGGGGGCGTGGCCTCGGCGGCCGTGGCTCCGCCCACTGTGCCCGTGTCATCTGGGGTGGGCGTGGCCTCGCAAGGGGCTGCTGCCCAGCCTGGAGTGACTGTGGCCGGTGGGGGTGGCGTGGCCTCAGCGGGTCCGCCGCCCTCTGTCCTGCCCGCCCATACCATCGGGTCTGCAGCCCCAAAAGCCGGTAGGGAGTTGTCGGGGTCCCCAACCCACTTACCGTCATCTGGTGGTGCGGGGGCTCCGGCGCTCCAGGTAGAGCCGGCGGGGGAGGTGTGTGGAGGGCAGGGAGCGGTGGCAAGATCCGTCCCTGCCCTAGGAAGCACAGGAAAAAAAAAAGAGAAAAAAAAAAAATGTGGTTCCAGAGAGCCCAGGAGCTGCTGCTGCTCCTGAGCCCAGGCAGGGTGTACTAAGTGCACTCTGCTCTGGTGCATTTAAAGGGGCAGTGGCACTCCTGGGTAGAGGGAAAAAAATGAAGATAAAGACATCATTATCCAGCCAGGGCCCCCAGCAGGAGATGTTGAAAGCCACAAAGCTACAAGCAAGGCTAAAGGCAATGTAGGCAATGTAAATGATGTAAATAATAATGTAAATAATATAAATAATGTGAATTATATGGATAGTATGGATAGTGAGGATGATAGTGATGGTGCGAGTGACATTTTGAAGAACTGTTTGCGGAGGTGGTGCATGGAGGTGTAAGTGATGGCGAGGGGTGGTATGAATGGGGAGTGAGTATTGGGAGTGAATGCCAGGGTGGATGCAGGTGTGAATGTGGGAGCAAGTGTGAGTGGGGTAAAGGCTGGTCCATCTGCCTCCCCAGCCGTGGCTCCCAGGCGTTCATATGCGGGGGTCACGGCTGGGGGTAGGGGGGCTCCCGGGGGGTTCTCAGGGGGTCTCCTCACCTCTGGACTCCGGGGACGGCGTTTTGCACCGCCGTTTCCTGGAGGCCCTCAAAAGGGGAGAAAGGTCGATAATTGTAGAGGGGAGGACGGTGGACTTGTCTTTCTGGATAGAGAGACATGGTTTAGCCGCCTTCCAAGAGAGAAGAGAGGGAGGGACTGTCTGGTCTCTCCCAACAGCCGGGCAAGGGCTGGTGAGGAGGAATGTGGTCCGTCTTCGGTGGGGGGGCAGTGAAGCTTGCCCACCCAGGAGTAGGGTGGTGGAGCTCCTCCTGAAGATGGGCTTCAGGGCAGATGACATCTTTGCCCTGATCCATCCCACATCAGCCCGTTTCTTTGACATCAGCTTTGTTCGGCCAGAGGGGCTTGAGCTCTTCTGGTCAAATTATGAGCTGGTGAAAGGGGAGCCCGGATGGCGAGGCTTCGTCGTACAGGCGGTGTCTCGCCAAAATTCCGTCAAGAGAGTGACCGTGGTGACATGTAACGAGTCACTCTCAGGCGTGGACATAATGACGTGGCTTTCCCGGTATGGGGAAGTCACTGAGGTCCCAAAAAAGAACAGGGACGAGTTTGGTATTTGGTCGGGGGGCTGGACCTTCATGGTTAAGTTGAAGGTCTCAGGCGATACGGTCACCCACATCCCTTCCTCGGCATTCCTGGGAAGGGACAGGATCCTGATCTTCTACCAGGGGCAGCCGAAGGTTTGTCACAAGTGCGGCGATCCCCGCCACTTCAGCGCAAGCTGCAAGGTGCAGAAATGTGCCTTGTGTGGCGGGGTGGGCCATCTCGCCGCTGCATGTAGGGACATTCGGTGCAACCTGTGTGGTGACTTAGGTCACCCGTATAGTCGCTGCCCTCGCTCCTTCTCCAATACTGCTGCGGGCCCGGTGGGGGGAGACCGTGGGGGGGAAACCTCCGGCGGGGCTTCCTCTGTCGCGGCGGGCGGTGGTGGCGGGGAGGGGGCTGAGGGGCCAGTGAGGAAAGGCAAAGTCACTAGAGGCCCCTCATATCAGCGGAGGCAGGCGGCTCGCCAGGGGGGTAAGGAGCAGGTGGAGCCTCGGGTAACCGGGGTGATGCCTGCTCCTCCCTCTGGGTTGGTGGCTAAAGCCTCTGAGGCCCTGGGGGAGGAAGCGGTGAACGAGGAGATCAGGAGGATGGAGAGGGAGGATAAATCGGCTGACTCAGACAACTCCTCTCAGTATGAAAGTGTTGATGAGGAAATCTTAGAGCAGCCTACAATATCAAAGGGTGGAAAAAAGCGCAACAACAGGAGGGGGAGGAAGAGGCTGAATAAGTCTTCCAAATCCCCCCCACCCCCGACCGTGAGGGTACCAACGGAAGTGCCCACCGTTCCCCCTCTGATCACACTCTCCAACCGGTTCCAGGCCCTTGAGGACTCTGCTAAAGAGTCGCCGGACGAGGGCAGGGGACCGGGGGCGGCATCGGGGGTCTTTTAGGGGATGGCGGAGTCCAACCCTTGGGGGACGTTGTTTCTCCCAAGGGGGGGACAGACCTGGAGTCCGGAGGTGAGGACACCAGGGGAGGAGGAATGGACACATCGTCCACCTTAAAAAGGAAAGGTTCCGACTCCTCCACAGAGGGTGGTGGGAGTGGGGTGGGTAAGAAGAAGGCCGTCGAGCTTGATCACTCATGATGGCTGAACTCGCTCCGTTGACGCTGGCGTCCATTAATGTCGCCAGCATTAAGTCAGATGCGGCTAGATTTACGGCCTTTGATTTTCTCACCCGAATTGAGGCTGAAATTTTATTTTTGCAGGAGACCAGACTAACTGACATGGGGGCCATACATAAAGCACGGAGAGAGTGGAGGTGCGGGCCCTCATACTGGTCTCTTGCGGCCGAGCCGTATAGCGGGGTGGCAGTCCTCTTTAAGACTGCAGATGTGGAATGCAGACGAGTGATCGAGCTAGAAATGGGGAGGTGCCTGGTCCTTGACGTGTTCATGAGGGACAAGAGCTACGGCTCATAAACATCTATGGTCCACAATCAAAGTGGGACCGGAAATGTCTCTTCCTGAGGATTAAGCCCTTTCTTTTTACAAGCCGGCAGGTGGTCTTCGGTGGGGACTTCAACACCATTACGAGGTCCCGTGATCGGGGGGTCCTGGAGATCGCCTGCCTTATGACAGTATCACGCTCAATAGCATAGCCAGTGAAGCTCGCCTGGTGGATGTCCACATCCGGCACACCCCAGGTCACGGGGGTTTCACCTATCATAGGGGTAGCTGTAGATCTAGAATAGACAGGTTTTTTTTAAAGGAGGATGCCATCTTTTCTGCTGTGTCCGCCGTTGAGGTGGAGTTCTCCGATCACTGTCTAATTTTCTTTTCTCTGAATGTTGCAGAAACTCCCCGGATGGGAAGAGGGCTGTGGAAGCTGAATTCGTCCCTGCTGGAAGAAGCGAATGTGAGACAATCCTTCGAGGATTTTCTTCAGAGCCAGTACCGCTTTTGGATCTCTGTAGTAGTAAGTCAGAGTGGTGGGAGATCTTCAAAAAGCGGGTGGCGGGGTTCTTCCGCAAGCTCTCGAGCCTCAGGAGTCTGAACAGGCATCGCTTGTATCAGGCTCTGGGGAGGAAACTCGAGCAGCTCGTCTCGACTGGAGGTGACCGTGAGGAAATCTCCAGAGTGAAGTCTTTGCTTAAGAGGTGTCAGTATGATAGGCACACATCTTTGGTTTTTGAGAGGGATTTCGGGAAGTACCGCTCACCCGACCCCTACA
The DNA here is from genome assembly GCA_033576555.1 of Oophaga sylvatica. Classification (NCBI taxonomy): domain Eukaryota; kingdom Metazoa; phylum Chordata; class Amphibia; order Anura; family Dendrobatidae; genus Oophaga; species Oophaga sylvatica. The sequence continues at coordinate 15,352 of JARQOD010009948.1, forward strand.
GGAACTGTAAGATGTCAGTGAATTGTAAAATGGTGACAGGACTGATCGATAGTACGGGTCCCTGAACAGATCCAAATCAGGGATCCTGGAGGTGGTCAGGTCCTTTTACTCACACCTCTTGGGAAAGAGGGATCTAGATCGGGATGAGATGTCGGTTTTCCTGGCTGAAACCATCCCTGAGCCAGGGATGATCCCTCTCTTGGTGTTTTGGCAGAAGCAATCAGGGAAGAGGAAGTGAGACTGGCCATTGATGGGCTTCGGCCCAAAAAATCGCCAGGTCCGGATGGCTTAACATCCGAATTTTATAAGACCTTTAGGGACTCCTTGGTCCCCCTTTTGACTGGGTGTTTAACGAGTGTCTTTCCTCGGGTACTCTTCCCGGTTCAATGAGGAGGTCAGCCCTGATTATTCTGTCAAAGGGTAAAGACTCGTCCCGTATTGAGAATTGGCGTCCCATAGCGCTTCTCAATACGGACCGGAAGGTTCTGGCGAAGGTGTTGTTTAACCGGCTGGTCAAGTTTGCACCCCGGCTCCTTTCGGAGGCCCAGCACTGCTCTGTTCCAGGCCGCAGCACCTTTAGTGCTGTACTCGGTGTCCGAGAGGCAGTGGAACAGGGTAGGGCAGGTCACTGGAAGGGGTATCTACTGTCATTAGACCAAGCAAAAGCCTTTGACCGGGTTAACCATGAGTACCTCTGGTCTGTCCTTTTAAGGTACGGTCTGCCTGGGAGGTTTGTAAATTGGCTAGAGATCTTGTACCAAGGGGCTGAGACTTTCCCGCTCGTGAACGGTTGGTCGGGGCGCCCTTTTGAGGTGGGTTCTGGGTCCGTCAGGGCTGTCCTCTGAGCCCACTTTTATACGCGTTCGCGATCGATCCCTTCCTGAGGAGGGTAGATCGTGGACCGTTGGTGGGAGTCGGGATGGACCAGGCAGGCTCTGGGCCCCCTCTGAGGGTGGTGGCGTACGCTGACGATGTTTCCCTTTTCGTATCCTCGAGAGGGGAGGCGGATTGGGTCATGTCCGAGGTCGTGCGTTACTCGGAGGCATCTGGGTCCATGATCAACCGGGAAAAGTGGTGAGTCTCTGGCTGGGAGGGGAGATCCTAGTTTTGATCTCCCGGGCACCCTTCCAGAGCCCCAGGCCTCCGCCAAAATTCTAGGCATCGAATTTGGTCCCCGGGGACTATCCCCAGCAAAATTGGGAGGGCAGACTCAAGATTGCCGCCCAAAAGGTGGACCAGTGGAAGGGTTGGTCTTTAACCCTGAGGGAAAGGGTTAGCTTGGCTAAAGGCTTTCTGCTTCCCTTGTTAATTTACCTGGGCAGTGTGTGCATCTTGCCAGAACCTCTTTGGACACGGTTTACAGCCTGTTCTTCCAGCTGTTATGGGGGAATAGGCTCAACCTAATCAAGAGAGAGGTCACGTACCGTACGAGGAGACTAGGTGGGTTGGGTATGGTCAACCCAGTAGTGTTCTTAGTGAACACCTTTCTTAAAGCCAATGTTTCCAACCTCTGGCTAGAGAGGGCTCCTCCGTGGGTATTCTCCTGCAGGGGTTGGTTTCGGCCCTTCTTCCAGGAGTGGGAGACAGGAGGGCAAGTGAAGGATCTCCGTACACCTCACGGACATCTCCCGGCTTACGCTACCCCGGTTCTGAAGGTAATCCGCCGGTGGGGTCTGGAAATGAGGGAAATCAGGACCATGTCGAGACAATGTCTTGACAGAAGGGTTCTGTTGACCCATTTCCAGAAGCCCCTGGTCCTCAGGGATTGCCCAGGCCGGGATCTGGAGGTGGGGCTCGGGCTTTTAAATTCAGAGCGGATCCCCACGAAGTTTTGGGACTTGTCCTGGCGCTGCTTTCACGGGAGACTGTATGTAAGGGACAACTTGAAGTACAGGAACTCCGATGATCGGGGTTGTCCTCGTGAGGAGTGTGGCGACGTGCTGGAAAGCATGGAGCACTTCCTCCTTCAGTGTCCCTTTAATGCAGAGTTTACAACAGGGTGGGTGCTTCCATACGTTGGCCGCGGCTGGCGTCCCTTTCCTACGCCGAGTTGGTTTATGGGGCGTTCAGATCCCTGGGTGGCCGAGAGCGGAGCACTTTATTCCTAGTTAGCGTAGTGGTCAGGTTTTACACGTGGAATGCACGGTGTTTAGTTTCAACGCAGCAGAAAGCCCTCCCCTGGGATGAGGTGGTTAGTAACATCTTGGGTGACCTGGGGAAGGTGCGTTCTTTGGAGTTCGAGAGGTTGGGTGTGAGGAGGGCCTCTTGGCTTTGGAGGGGCTTCTCCTTTTAAAAGCACACTCAAGGGAGAGTTGTTTTGTGTGTGAATGGTGGTAGGGATAGCATAAGTGGTGTGGGTGTTGAGGGAGAGAAGTAGGTGTAGATAGGGTCAGGGAGGGTCAGTGAGAGGGACACATAGAGAGTTAGTCAAGTTAAGTTAGGTAGAGTAGGGATAGACAGGGATAGATAGGGACAGTTTTGTTAGGGACAGAAGTAGGGACAGTTTAGTTGATAAGGGACAGGGTGAATGTGTTGGTGGCAAAGTGACAGGGCCTCTTAGAGCTCCAGTTCCCTGGTGGTGGGCTATTGCATGACACAGTAGCTTTTTGTTTTGAAATAAAATAATGATGGATATTGGGCTTGCAAGCACCGAACTTGGGCCTTGCTGGGTAAGAAATGATTAAAAGAAAAGTTATGCTTTAGATTAATGCTGATAAGTTGAGTTATGGTTTGTATTGTATATATTATGTATTTATGTGTTGATGTTGGTTTTTTGAGTGTTTGTAGACATATAGTTGAATGTGGGGGGTGTAGTTTAGGTTGGGAGGGGGTTGTTTGGGGTGTTGGGTGGTGGGAATTTCTGAAGGGCCTTGGGCAGAGAAAATGGACTCACCATGGACCCTATGGACCCAAGGAAAGGAGAAGATTGCTGTGGTAAAGGGCATAAAACTTTATGGACCCGGTTTGACGTGAGGCCATGAACTTATGGACCTGAGGTGTGGTGGGGGGTGATAATAATAATAAAAAAAAAAAAAAAAAAAATATATATATATATAAAAAAAAAAAAAAAAAAAAAAAAGGTGTGATATATATATCTTAGGTAGTGTATTTGCGTTTTGAGGCAGTGGGCCAAATTTTGTGTTAATAATTTTTGTAAATTATGTAAATAGGTGTGAATGGGGTGGGAGGATGTGTGTATGAATGTGGATGTAAGAATGTTTTTTTTTTTTTTTTTTTTTTTTTTTTTCTCTTTTCCCCTCTTATTTTAAAGAAGGTTCCTGCTGGGGGTCCTTGAAGAACTGGAAAGTTCTGGAAGGGCTTATAAAGAGTCTCGGACAATGGCGGATGGAAAGCGGATGGAAAATGGATCGTGTGCTGGCTTCTAGGTTTCAGTTATTTAACTTTTTTCTTTATTTTGTGTTTTTTATGAGGTCTTGAAGATAAGTTTTGAATTTTGTTTTTTATGTATATGTGATATGTATGTGTTTTGTAATATTTTTCAATAAAAAAGAGTTCCAGCTACACCCAGGAAGTGGAGAGGTGTGGTTGCTGGTGGTGGAAGCTGTGTGCAAGCTGCTTGGAGCTAAGTGCCTGGGAAGGAGGATTTTTTTTTCTCTATCTGGACTGCTACCTGCCCCTTCCCAGGGAGAGAGACCTTCCCTGGGACAGAGCATCGGGGCTGTTCCCCTGGCTCCCACCCCCCGGCAAGCTAGCTGGGGGTGGGGGGCCTCACATAACATCTAGAGGCCCACGCTACAGCAAGCCAGTCCCGGGGATGAACAGGAAAAAGACATCGGGGGGGCCGCAAGGCTCCAGGATCCAGGACCCCTGAAGCCGGGGCCGTGGCAGCTCCTTCTCCCGGTGAGGAGGCTGCGGGCAGAGGTGCGGCAGGAGCCCCCCATAACATCTGGGGCTCCAAGGCTGCGGGAGAGCCGTCCACCATCTATGCCTCCCGCATCCATGCCCACCTCTGTGAGTATGAGGAGGCAGCTAAGCAGCTGAGGATACTCCGGGAGAGGTTGAGGGGAGCCCGAGTGACAGCAAAAAATCGGCTCCCTGCCTCAAAGAGAGCGGAGGTATCTGCCACGGTCGGAAGGCTGAAGGGGGAGATAAGAGCACTGGAAGAGAGGAGGAAGATCATCCTGGAGGGAAGCGGCCCCTTCGAGGAGAAGCTAAGGAACAATGACCGGTTCAGAGCCATGACCGGGGGTCTCCTGGGGGGTCAGGAGGCCCCAGCCAGGTGGAGGACGAGGAGGAGGAAGATGGCGGAACATCTGCGCCAGCTCCACCTGGGGACCTGGTGAGTAAGAGCGCCCAGGACCTGGTGAGTAAGAGCGCCCAGGACCTGGTGGGTAAGAGCTCCCAGGTATCAATCAGCGGGATAGCCCCCGAACAAGTGGCTCTCCCACCGGACTCCAGTGACATGGAGGAAAGTGGGAGTGAGGGGGAGGATGGAGGGAGCGGGAGTAATATCGAGGGGGCTGCCTCATCCTACAGCAAGTGAGGCAGATTGAGTCTCCAGCACGGTTTTGCACCGCCGTTTCCTGGAGGCCCTCAAAAGGGGAGAAAGATCAATACTAGTAGAGGGGAGGACGGTGGACTTGTCTTTCTGGATAGAGAGACATGGTTTAGCCGCCTTCCAAGAGAGAAGAGAGGGAGGGACTGTCTGGTCTCTCCCAACAGCCAGGCAAGGGCTGGCGAGGAGGAATGTGGTCCGTCTTCGGTGGGGGGCAGTGAAGCTTGCCCACCCAGGAGCAGGGTGGTGGAGCTCCTCCTGAAGATGGGCTTCAGGGCAGATGACATCTTTGCCCTGATCCATCCCTCGTCGGCCCGTTTCTTTGACATCAGCTTTGTTCGGCCGTAGGGGCTTGAGCTCTTCTGGTCGAACTATGAGCTGGTGAAGGGGGAGCCCGGATGGCGAGGCTTCGTCGTACAGACGGTGTCTCGCCAGAATTCCGTCAAGAGAGTGACCGTGGTAACATGTAACGAGTCACTCTCAGGCGTGGACATAATGACGTGGCTTTCCCGTTATGGGGAAGTCACCGAGGTCCCAAAAAAGAACAGGGACGAATTTGGTATTTGGTCGGGGGGCTGGACCTTCATGGTTAAGTTGAAGGTCTCAGGCGATACGGTCACCCACATCCCTTCCTCGGCATTCCTGGGAAGGGACAGGATCCTGGTCTTCTACCAGGGGCAGCCGAAGGTCTGTCACAAGTGCGGCGATCCCCGCCACTTCAGCGCAAGCTGCAAGGTGCAGAAATGTGCCTTGTGTGGCGGGGTGGGTCATCTCGCCGCTGCGTGTAGGGACATTCGGTGCAACCTGTGTGGTGACCTTGGTCACCCTTATAGCCGCTGCCCTTGCTCCTTCTCCAATACTGCTGCGGGCCCGGTGGGGGGAGACCGTGGGGGGAAACCTCCGGCGGGGCTTCCTCTGTCACGGCGAGCGGTGGTGGCGGGGAGGGGGCTGAGGGGCCAGTGATGAAAGGCAAAGTCACTAGAGGCCCCTCATATCAGCGGAGGCAGGCGGCTCGCCAGGGGGGTAAGGAGCAGGTGGAGCCTCGGGTAACCGGGGTGATGCCTGCTCCTCCCTCTGGGTTGGTGGCTAAAGCCTCTGAGGCCCTGGGGAGGAAGCGGTGAACGAGGAGATCAGGAGGATGGAGAGGGAGGATAAAGTGGCTGACTCAGACAACTCCTCTCAATATGAAAGTGTTGATGAGGAAGTCTTAGAGCAGCCTACAACATCAAAGGGTGGAAAAAAATGTAACAACAGGAGGGGGAGGAAGAGGCTGAACAAGTCTTCCAAATCCCCCCCACCCCCGACCGTGAGGGTACCATCGGAAGGGCCCACCGTTCCCCCTCTGATCACACTCTCCAACCGGTTCCAGGCCCTTGAGGACTCTGCTAAAGAGTTGCCGGACGAGGGCAAGGGACCGGGGGCGGTATCGGGGGGTCCTTTAGGGGATGACGGAGTCCAACCCTTGGGGGATGTTGTTTCTCCCAGGGGGGGGGACAGACCTGGAGTCCGGAGGTGAGGACACCAGGGGAGGAGGGATGGACAGCTCGTCCACCTTAAAAAGGAAAGGTTCCGACTCCTCCCCAGAGGGTGGTGGGAGTGGGGTGGGTAAGAAGAGGGCCGTCGAGCTTGATCACTCATGATGGCTGAACTCGCCCCGTTGACGCTGGCGTCCATTAATGTCGCCAGCATTAAGTCAGATGCGGCTAGATTTACGGCCTTTGATTTTCTCACCCGAATTGAGGCTGAAATTTTATTTTTGCAGGAGACCAGACTAACTGACATGGGGGCCATACATAAAGCACGGAGAGAGTGGAGGTGCGGGCCCTCATACTGGTCTCTTGCGGCCGAGCCGTATAGCGGGGTGGCAGTCCTCTTTAAGACTGCAGATGTGGAATGCAGACGAGTGATCGAGCTAGAAATGGGGAGGTGCCTGGTCCTTGACGTCTTCATGAGGGGACAAGAGCTGCGGCTCATAAACATCTATGGTCCACAATCAAAGTGGGACCGGAAATGTCTCTTCCTGAGGATTAAGCCCTTTCTTTTTACAAGCCGGCAGGTGGTCTTCGGTGGGGACTTCAACACCATTACGAGGTCCCGTGATCGGGGGGTCCTGGAGATCGCCTGGCTTATGACAGCGTCGCGCTTAATAGCATAGCTAGTGAAGCTCGCCTGGTGGATGTCCACATCCAGCACACCCCAGGTCACGGGGGTTTCACCTATCATAGGGGTAGCTGTAGATCTAGAATAGACAGGTTTTTTTAAAGGAGGATGCCATCTTTTCTGCTGTGTCCGCCGTTGAGGTGGAGTTCTCCGATCACTGTCTAATTTTCTTTTCTCTGAATGTTGCAGAGACTCCCCGGATGGGAAGAGGGCTGTGGAAGCTGAATTCGTCCCTGCTGGAAGAAGCGAACGTGAGACAATCCTTCGAGGATTTTCTTCAGAGCCAGGTACCGCTTTTGGATCTCTGTAGTAGTAAGTCAGAGTGGTGGGAGATCTTCAAAAAGCGGGTGGCGGGGTTCTTCCGCCAGCTCTCGAGCCACAGGAGTCTGAACAGGCATCGCTTGTATCAGGCACTGGGGAGGAAACTCGAGCAGCTCGTCTCGACTGGAGGTGACCGTGAGGAAATCTCCAGAGTGAAGTCTTTGCTTAAGAGGTGTCAGTATGATAGGCACACATCTTTGGTTTTTGAGAGGGATTTTGGGAAGTACCGCTCACCTGACCCCTACAGGAACTGTAAGATGTCAGTGAATTGTAAAATGGTGACAGGACTGATCGATAGTACGGGGTCCCTGAACAGATCCAAATCAGGGATCCTGGAAGTGGTCAGGTCCTTTTACTCACGCCTCTTGGGAAAGAGGGATCTGGATCGGGATGAGATGTCGGCTTTCCTGGCTGAAACCATCCCTGAGCCAGGGTATGATCCCTCTCTTGGTGTTTTGGCAGAAGCAATCAGGGAAGAGGAAGTGAGACTGGCCATTGATGGGCTTCGGCCCAAAAAATCGCCAGGTCCGGATGGCTTAACATCCGAGTTCTATAAGACCTTTAGGGACTCTTTGGTCCCCCTCTTGACTGGGGTGTTTAATGAGTGTCTTTCCTCGGGTACTCTTCCCGGTTCAATGAGGAGGTCAGCCCTGATTATTCTGTCAAAGGGTAAAGACTCGTCCCGTATTGAGAATTGGCGTCCCATAGCGCTTCTCAATACGGACCGGAAGGTTCTGGCGAAGGTGTTGTTTAACCGGCTGGTCAAGTTTGCACCCCGGCTCCTTTCGGAGGCCCAGCACTGATCTGTTCCAGGCCGCAGCACTTTTAGTGCTGTGCTTGGTGTCCGAGAGGCAGTGGAGCAGGGTAGGGTAGGTCACTGGAAGGGGTATCTACTGTCATTAGACCAAGCAAAAGCCTTTGACCGGGTTAACCATGAGTACCTCTGGTCTGTCCTTTTAAGGTACGGTCTGCCTGGGAGGTTTGTAAATTGGCTAGAGATCTTGTGCCAAGGGGCTGAGACTTTCCCGCTCGTGAACGGTTGGTCAGGGCGCCCTTTTGAGGTGGGTTCTGGGGTCCGTCAGGGCTGTCCTCTGAGCCCACTTTTATACGCGTTTGCGATCGATCCCTTCCTGAGGAGGGTAGATCGTGGACCATTGGTGGGAGTCGGGATGGACCAGACGGGCTCTGGGCCCCCTCTGAGGGTGGTGGCGTACGCCGACGATGTTTCCCTTTTCGTATCCTCGAGAGGGGAGGCGGATTGGGTCATGTCCGAGGTCGTGCGTTACTTGGAGGCATCCGGGTCCATGATCAACCGGGAAAAGTGTGAGTCTCTGGCTGGGAGGGGGAGATCCTAGTTTTGATCTCCCGGGCACCCTTCCAGAGCCCCAGGCCTCCGCCAAAATTCTAGGCATCGAATTTGGCCCCGGGGACTACCCCCAGCAAAATTGGGAGGGCAGACTCAAGATTGCCGCCCAAAAGGTGGACCAGTGGAAGGGTTGGTCTTTAACCCTGAGGGAAAGGGTTAGCTTGGCTAAAGGCTTTCTGCTTCCCTTGTTAATTTACCTGGGCAGTGTGTGCATTTTGCCAGAACCTCTCTGGACACGGGTTTACAGCCTGTTCTTCCAGCTGTTATGGGGGAATAGGCTCAACCTAATCAAGAGAGAGGTCACGTACCGTACGAGGAGACTAGGTGGGTTGGGTATGGTCAACCCAGTAGTGCTCTTAGTGAACACCTTTCTTAAAGCCAATATTTCCAACCTCTGGCTAGAGAGGGCTCCTCCGTGGGTATTCTCCTGCAGGGGTTGGTTTCGGCCCTTCTTCCAGGAATGGGAGACAGGAGGGCAAGTGAAGGATCTCCGTACACCTCACGGACATCTCCCGGCTTACGCTACCCCGGTTCTGAAGGTAATCCGCCGGTGGGGTCTGGAGATGAGGGAAATCAGGACCATGTCGTGACAATGTCTTGATAGAAGGGTTCTGTTGACCCATTTCCAGAAGCCCCTGGTCCTCAGGGATTGCCCAGGCCGGGATCTGGTGGTGGGGCTCGGGCTTTTAAATTCAGAGCGGATGCCCACGAAGTTTTGGGACTTGGCCTGGCGCTGCTTTCACGGGAGACTGTATGTAAGGGACAACTTGAAGTACAGGAACTCCGATGATCGGGGTTGTCCTCGTGAGGAGTGTGGCGACGTGCTGGAAAGCATGGAGCACTTCCTCCTTCAGTGTCCCTTTAATGCAGAGGTTTACAACAGGGTGGGTGCTTCCATACGTTGGCCGCGGCTGGCGTCCCTTTCTTACGCCGAGTGGGTTTATGGGGCGTTCAGATCCCTGGGTGGCCGAGAGCGGAGCACTTTATTCCTAGTTAGCGTAGTGGTCAGGTTTTACACGTGGAATGCACGGTGTTTAGTATCGACGCAACAGAAAGCCCTCCCCCGGGATGAGGTGGTTAGTAACATCTTGGGTGACCTGGGGAAGGTGCGTTCTTTGGAGTTCGAGAGGCTGGGTGTGAGGAGGGCCTCTTGGCTTTGGAGGGGCTTCTCCTTTTAAAAACACACTCAAGGGAAAGATTTGTGTGTGAATGGTGAGTAGGGATAGCATAAGGTGGTGTGGGTGTTGAGGGAGAGAAGTAGGGGCAGATAGGGTCAGGGAGGGTCAGTGTGAGGGACAGATAGAGAGTTAGTTAAGTTAGGTAGAGTAGGGATAGATAGGGATAGATAGGGACATTTTTGTTAGGGATAGAAGTAGGGACAGTTTTAATTGACAAGGGACAGGGTGAATGTGTTGTTGGTAAGGGATATGGCCTCTGAGGGCTCCAGTCTCCTGGTGGTGGGCTATTGCATGACACAATGTAGCTTTTTGTTTTGCAATAAAATAAGAATGGATATTGAGGCTTGCAGGCACCAAACTTGGGCCTTGTATGATAGGAAATGTTGAAAATTAGTTATGTTGCAGTATGGCACATATTGATAATGTTGTTGTTGTAAATTGTGTTTTGTAGTTATATTATATGTATGTATATATTATATGGTTCATTAAGATGATTATTTTGAGTGTATGTAGATTGTTGATTGTGGGGATATAGTTAGGTTGGGTGGGGGTTGTCTGGGGGGGTTTGGGGTGTGGTGAAAAATTTTTTGAAGGGCAGTGGGCAATAAACTTGCTATGGACCCACGGACCCAAAGGAATGCTATGTGGAAACAGGGGCATAAACGTTATATGGACCCAAGTTTTGCAGTGAAGAGGCCATGAACTAATGGACCTGTGGTGAGGTGGGGGGTAAAATAAAAAAAAAATAAAAAAAAAAAATAAATAAATAAAAAATATATATATATATGTTTAGGAGGTTAAGTATTCTATTGTGGTGGCCAGAATGGCCTTTTTGTGTTTTGAGTTGAGGCAGTGGGCCAAACCCTTTTGTTGTTATTTTCTTGTAAATATGTAAATATGGTGAATAAGTGCGGTGTGTATGTAGGTGAATGAGTGAGAATGTGGGTTGTTTCTTTTTTTTGTTTCCCCTTTTGGTTTTTCCTTTTCTCTGGAAGGTTTCCTGCTGGGGGTCCCTGAAGAGCTGTGAAGTTCTACAAGTGGACTCATGTGAAGAAGAAAGAATGATTTCGGTTAATAAGGACGAAACGTGAAGGAACGTGTATCAAGTTATTTCTTTCGGTATTGTTTTTTCGTTTTGGATTGGTGTTTTTGGTTTATGTATTTATTGTGTTTTGTACTTTATTAATAAAAAAAGAGTTCCAGCTCCAGTAGCGTCCAGTAAAGCTGCTGCATTTAACCCCTAAACGACCGCCGATACGCCTTTTAACGGCGATCATTAAGGGTACTTAAACCACAGCGCCGTTAATTAACGGCGCTGTGTAGAAAGTGAATAGCGCCCCCCAGAGGCGCATTTTCTCCAGGGTCTCGGCTACCGGGGGTAGCCGAGATCCCAGAGAACATAAATCGGGTCAGTTTTTACCGACCCCGATGTTGCGTTCGCCGTTATTAACCCTATAACTGCGATCTCAACAAAAAAAAAAATCTGATGTGCCATTTAATTTCTCTGTCCTCTGATGTGATCGAACATCAGAGGAGAGAGAAAAAGGGTTCCCGATCCCCCACTTGTGGCCCCCAATCTTCCCCTTGTGGCCCCCGGGCCCACCTGCCTCCTCCGGTGGGCGCCTCCATCTTGAATGGCGGGCGCATGCTCAGTGCGCCCGCCGCGATCTGCCGGGTGGGTGGGCAATTTTCTCTGGGGTCTCAGCTGCCGGGGGTAGCAGAGAACCCAGAGAACATGATCTAGGTCGGTATTTACCGACACCGGTGTTGCAATCGCCGTTATAACAGTATAACGGCGACCGCAACAAAAAAAAATAAAAAATGATTTCTCTCCCCTCTGATGTGATCGCACATCAGAAGGGAGAGAATTAGGATCCCCAGTACCTGCGATCCCCCCTGTACCTCCCGGTGTCCCCCGTCCTCCAGCAGGTCCCAGGCTCCCGGCCTCTTCTTCCTGTAAAAATAAAATGGCGGCAGATTCAAAAAAATTTTCATTCATTCTCCTGAAAGTACATTTTGATCACTGTGATAAACTATCACAGTGATCAAAATAAAAAAAACAGTACATAACCACCCCTTTATCACCCCCTTAGTTAGGGACATATAATAAAATATAGAAATTATATTTATTTTCATTTTTCTAGAGTTAGGGTTAGGGCTAGGGTTAGGGTTAGGGCTAGGGTTAGGGTTATAATTAGGGTTAGGGTTATAATTAGGGTTAGTGTTAGCATTAGGGTTAGGCTGGGTTCATACTGTGTTATGGCAGTCCGTTAGACGGACTTCGTTACACTGCGGTATAATGCGGTGTAACGCAGTCCGTTAACGCTGCCATTCACCCCCATTTGAGTGCGCATCGCGACTCATGCCGTAAAGCGACATGCGTTCGCGACGTGCCATCATTCAGTGACGGAGCCTCGGACGCAGCCTGCAGCTTCTGGGCTCTGTCACCACTAGCGCAGATGAATCATCTGCTAATTCCTCTGCGCTAGCGGGTATAGCATTATGTTATACCGTTACCAGCCCGTCAACGCTATGTGTTGAACGCGCTGGTAAAACGCAAAATGAACCTAGCCTTAGGGTTAGGGTTATAATTAGGGTTAGGGTTACAATTAGGGTTGGAATTAGGGTTGGGATTTAGGTTAGGGTTGGGATTAGGGTTAGGGGTGTGTTGGGGTTAGGGTTGGAGCTAGAATTGAGGGGTTTCCACTATTTAGGCACATCAGGGGGTCTCCAAACACGACGTGGTGTTCAAAAAGTCAAATGGCGCTCCCTCCCTTCCGAGCCCTGCCGTGCGCCCAAACAGTGGTTTACCCCAACATATGGGGTATCAGCGCACTCAGGACAAATTGCACACCAATTTTGGAGTTCTAATTTCTCCTGTTACCCTTGGGAAAATAAAAAATAGCTGGCTAAAAAAAATCATTTTTCAGGAAAAAAATGATTTTTTATTTTCACCGCTCTGCGTTTATAAATTTCTGTGAAACACTTGGGGGTTCAAAGTGCTCACCACACATCTAGTTAAGTTCTTTAAGGGGTCTAGTTTCTAAAATGGGGTCACTTGTGGGGGGTTTCCACTGTTTAGACACATTAGGGGGTCTCCAAACACAACGTGGCGTTCTAAAAGTCAAATGGCGCTCCCTCCCTTCCGAACCCTGCCGTGCGCTCAAAGAGTGGTTTACCCCACATATGGGGTATCAGCGTACTCAGGACAAATTGCACACCAATTTTGGGGTTCTAATTTCTCCTGTTACCCATGGGAAAATAAAAAATAGCTGGCTAAAAAAATAATTTTTGAGGAAAAAAATGATTTTTCATTTTCACGGCTCTGCGTTTATAAATTTCTGTGAAGCACTTGGGGTTCAAAGTGCTCACCACACATCTAGATAAGCTCCTTGGGGGGTCTAGTTTCCAAAATGTTGTCACTTGCAGGGGGTTTCCTCTGTTTAGACATATCAGGGGCTCTCCAAAAGCGACATGGCGTCCAATTTCAATTCCAGCCAATTTTGGTTTGAAAAAGTCAAACGGCGCTACTTCCCTTCCAAGTCCTGCCGTGCGCCCAAACAGTGGCCCCCTCACATATGGGGTATCAGCGTACTCAGGACAAATTGGACAACAACTTTTGTGGTCTAATTAATCCTGTTACCCTTGGAAAAAAAAAAAAATGGGGACTATAACGATCAGGTTTGTGGAAAAAATATGATTTTTTATTTTCACGCCCGGGCGTTATAAACTTCTGTGAAGCACTTGAAGTGCAAAGTGCTCACCACACATCTAGATAAGTTCCTTAGGGGTCTAGTTTCCAAAATGTGGTCACTTGTGGGGGGTTTCCACTGTTTAGACACATCAGGGCCTCTACAAACGCGACATGGCGTACAGCCAATTCTTCGTTGAAAATGTCAGACGGCGCTCCTTCCCTTCCAAGCTTCTGCCATGGCACCCAAACAGTGGTTTACCCCCCCCATATGGGTATCACATGCTCAGGACAAATTGCAGAAAAACTTTGTGGTCTTGTTACCCTTGGGAAAGAAAAATTGGGTGAAATGAAACGTTTTTGTGGAAAAAATATAATTTTTTATTTTCACGGTTCTAAAGTTATAAACTTCCTGTGAAGCACTTGGAGGTTTTAAAGTGCTCACCACACATCTAGAAAAGTTCCTTAGGGGTCTAAATTTCCAAAATGGGGTCACTTGTGGGTTTTTCACTGTTTAAACATATCAGGGGGCCCCTACAAACGCGACATGGCGTCCAGCAAATTCGGGGTTGAACAGCAAACGGCCTCCTTTCCTTTTCAAGCTCTGCCCCTCCCCAAAGTGGTTTACCCC
>JARQOD010009949.1:0-29210 GCA_033576555.1 Oophaga sylvatica
CGGCTGTGCCGAGGCGTCTAGGACCACCGTAGGTACGCTCCACGGGTGCTTCTAGTTGTGCGGTTAGTTTAGGGGTCTGCAACCTATTAGTTTCCAACCTCTCTGGTGTTAGGCTGCCTATGTGGTTTTTTGCTCCTGCCTCCTCAGCTACCAAAACATAACACGGCAGGGCCCGCAAGGTCCCCCTGCTCAAGAAGGCACATGTACAGGCCCATCTGAAGATTGCCAATGAATACCTGGATGATTCTGTGAGTGACTGGGAGAAGGTGCTGTGGTCAGATGAGACAAAAATTGAGCTCTTTGGAATTAACTCGAAAAATAAAAAGAAATGCAACAGTGATGTGCACACCTCACGTCCTAATCATGATAAAAACACACTTTATTAACCAATCATATAAAAATTATATATGAAAACAGCAACAACACGACCTGATGTACATGTGAGAAGAGCATGTGTAGGAGCCTATTTAGAGTTGAGAGTCCTCAGTGGTTGATACCTTTTAATGGCTAACTGAAAAGATGGTAACAAATTGCAAGCTTTCGAGACTACTCAGGTCTCTTCAGAAAAATATTTAGAGTTGAGAGTCCTCAGTGGTTGATACCTTTTAATGGCTAACTGAAAAGATGGTAACAAATTGCAAGCTTTCGAGACTACTCAGGTCTCTTCAGGTCTCAGATCTACTGGCTAACACGGTACAAAGATATACATCTTTACTGTGTAGGAGCCTGTCATGTTAACACTCTAGCATAAATAAAATAGCCAAAACCTGTGGGGATAAACCAAGATAACAACAATGAGTCTGAAGTCACTCAAAGATAGAGTTCAAATATTACAAAATATTACCAAATATTATCCAATATTACCAAATATTAAATAGAACATAAGGTGCTAAGTGCAAATAGGGTACAGAAACAGATAATAAGTAAGTAGTAAGTAGTACAATTAATCCACAATGCATAATATATTCAAGATTGATAATAACAATCATGAGCACCTTAGATCTGAAACCTTGTATCAGTCAAAATAAGACAATATAGCAAAAAAGATATTTAAAGCCCCAACAGATTAGCAACAACCTTGACAGACAGAAAAAAGAGGTCAAAATCACCCATGAAAACCCATCAGGTATGCAGTCCCAGACACCCAACGCGTATTGCTGTGGAACACAGCTTCATCAGGAAAATTGTCACAATTATTATTATGCATTGTGGATTAATTGTACTACTTACTTATTATCTGATTATATGATTGGTTAATAAAGTGTGTTTTTATCACGTTTATGATGTGAGGTGTGCACATCACTGTTGCATTTCTTTTTCTTTTTCTCTTTCACGTTTTATTTGATGCATGATGTTACACCCCATGATTACTCAGATTACATAGCTGTGAATCCCCCTTTTTCTCTGATTCTCTTTGGCATTAACTCAACTCGCCGTGTTTGGAGGAAGAGAAATGTTGCCTATGACCAAAAGAACACTGTCACCACTGTCAAGCAAGGAGGTGGAAACATTATGTTTTCTGGGTGTTTCTCTGCTAAGGGCACTGGACTTCTTCACCGCATCAATGGGAGAATGGATGGAGCCATGTACCGTAAAATCCTGAGTGACAACCTCCTTCTCTCCGCCAGGACATTAAAAATGGGTCGTGGCTGGGTCTTCCAGCAAGACAATGACCCAAAACTTACAGCCAAGGCAACAAAGGAGTGGCTCAAAAACAAGCACATTAAGGTCATGGAGTGGCATAGCCAGTCTACAGACCTTAATCTCATAGAAAACTTATGGAGGGAGTTGAAGCTCCGAGTTGCCAAGCGACAGCCTCAAAATCTTAATGATTTAGAGATGATCTGCAAAGAGGAGTGGACCAAAATTCCTCCTGACATGTGCGCAAACATCATCATCAACTACAAAAAAAGTCTGACTGCTGTGCTTGCCAACAAGGGTTTTGCCACCAAATATTAAGTCCCAGAGGGATCAAATACTTATTTCTCACTGGAAAATGCAAATAAATTTATATAATTTCTACAATGTGATTTTCTGGATTTTATTTTTAATATTCTATTTCTTAATGTTAAAGTTAACCTATCCTTAAAATTATAGATTGTTCATGTCTTTGTCAGTGGGCAAACTTACAAAATCAGCAAGGGATCAAATACTTATTTCCTTCACTGTATGGAAAAGCATTATGAGTCAAGAATTTACGGTATTATTGGTTCAAGTTAGCATTGTTATCAATGGCAAATATCCGGGTCTCAATGGCTACAAACATGAAAAACATGAGTCTCATTACAACTAAAATATTTCCCCTTTCACTTGAATTCCCCTTTTTATTGTTTCTATTTAACATCACTGAATTGTAACTTATTGTTTTCAGGGTTTTCCTATCAATGTATGTACGGGGTATCCTATAACTCCACAACATGTAATGTGTCTGAGATTGAATGTCTTGAAGCTGGATGTATGACCATCTTCCAATTCGTTTATGTTGGTGAGTAAGACTCAATTTTTCCTTTTAAACGGAACCTGTCACCAGTTTTTGCCAATATAAGTTACGGCCATCACCTTTCAGGGCTGATATACAGCATTCTATAATGCTGTATATAAGCCCCCAACCTGACCTGTAAAAGAAGAAAATAACTTTCATTATATTTACCTGTGGGGCGGTCCGGTCCGAGGAGTGTCACAGGTCTTGGTCTAGCGCCTCCCATCTTCTTGCAATGCCACCCTCCTGCTTGCTTTGCGTGGATGATGTGTCCCTGTGTCATCCACACAGATTTCTTTGCACCGTGCTCCTGCGCAGGTGAAATTCTCTGCCCTGTTGAGTGCAGAGCAAAGTACTACAGTGCGTATGTGCTGAGGCTCTCTGAACTCTCCCGGCACCTGCGCACTGCAGTACTTTGCTCTTCCCTCAACAGGTCAGAGAAGTTCAGCTGCGCAGGACCGCTGTGCCAAGGAGTCTGTGTGGACGACGCATGGATGTGTCATCCACATGAAGCAAGCAGGAGGACGGTGATCGTAAGGAGAAGGGAGGCTCTGGACCAAGAATGACACCCCTCGGACCGGACCGCACCACAGGTGAGTATAATAAAAGTTGTATTTCTTCTCTTAATGGTCGGGTTGGGGGCTTACCTTTAACAAAAGTATAATTACCTCAATTCAGGTTTCAGGATGTCTGTTTACTTCTCTTATAGATGGACATGGATTCCATGAACGTGTTATACTTCGATTTTATGCTAATTGCTGCACTGGAAACTTGTGCAAGACTGATGGATATGATCGTAAGTGGCAAATTTTCGCTTATTGTAGGGGAATATTTGACTAATGAGCAAATTCCAGTCAATGTGCTAATTTACAGGACAATATAGAGACCAAATTTATTTGACCACTGGTCTTGTAACCCCCAAACAACAGATTACTAGGCGGACACAAGGCTGGTTGGGTCAGGAGATCTGTCGTCTGGCTGAGACTTGTAGCAACAACACAAAGACAAGAATTATGCCCACCTCAACTCTGAATTAATCATTTTTTAACTAAAAAGTTTTGCAGTCTTCCAAGAAACTTTGTTTCAAGTTTTCTTCCATTTACCCGGTGTGGGAACATTCTTGTTTGGAGGCTGAAATGCTGTAAAGAACTAGTTATTGTCATAGGTTAGACCTCTCAAGTTTAACCTTTTCACAACCTTTGACTAACTTGTGTGTCATATGTCGAGTCTCTGCCTTTGATGTCGGCTGGCATGCCGAGCCCGTATCTTTCCTCTCACATGATGACTGATTTAATCAGCCATCATGTGAATCTAACAGATGCAGATAGATCAGAGCTATGGCCGCGGCTGTTAGTCTGTTAAATCCTTCTGTCATTCTCTGACAACGGTGTTTAACAGACACTGGCAAGCGATGCATCATTCCGAACTCCCATCGCCACAACTGTGACATTTTCGGGGGGGGGAGGGCGCAGAAAGGTTGACATGACAACTGGAGATCTTTTTATGATCACCGCTCTTTTGCCCCATTAAAAATAAAGCAAAAATCTCTTTATTTATATAGCACCAACATATTCCGCAGCGCTTTACAGTTTTACACGTTATCATCGCTGTCCCCGATGGGTCTCACAATCTAGATTCCCTATCAGTATGTCTTTGGAATGTGGGAGGAAACCAGAGAAAACCCACGCAAACTCGGGGAGAACATACAAACTCCTTGCAGCACTGGGGTTCTTGGTGGGATTTGAACACAGGACCCCAGTGCTGAAAGGCTGCAGTGCTAACCACTGAGCCACCGTGCTGCCCCAATTTGGGATGGTGTTAGAGGGCAGGCAAACTGGGCAATTGCTCAAGGCAGCTATCTATTAAAAGGCTCCACTAGAACTGTTCCATTAAAGGCACACAGATTAAATACTATTCTTGATTGGGCAGCGACTAATTGTCACGGATGTTTCAGAGGCTGTATACCGTTGCACTGTATCTGTCTGCAGAAAGTCTCAGCAGTTTGCTTTGTAGACTTCTGCCTGGTCCTTCTGACGCTAGGCTCCTACACATATTTGGTATTGCTGCATTTAGAAAAGTCCAATCTATCAAAATAAAAAATAAATTAATCGGATTGGTAAACAGCATTAGTAGAATTTTTTTTTAAAAAAGACAGAATTATGTTTTTTTTTACCACTGCAACATTGCAATAAAATGAAATAAGAGGCGATCAAAACATCATATCTATGTCAAAATGTTATCAGGGTGCAGAAAATAAATAAGCTCTCACACAGCCCCACAAACGTTAAGGGTTTCAAAAAATGATGACACACATGAAATTTTTTTCTTACAAATTTCCAAAGTTTTTTTTTAACAACTTAAAGAGAACGTGTCATCAGTTTTGGCCGATATAAGTTACGTCCACCGCCTTCCAGGCCTTATCTACAGCATTCTATAATGCTGTAGATAAGCCCCCGATCTGACCTGCAAGAGAAGAAAAATAAGTTTTATTATACTCACCCGGTGGATGGTCCAGTCTGATGGGTGTCGCAGGTCTGGGTCTGGCGCCTCCCATCTTATTATGATCGCCGCCCTCCTGCTTGCTTCATGGCTCCCAGACATCATGCTCCTGCGCAGGTGCACTTTTCTGCCCTGTTGAGGGCAGAGTAAAGTACTGCAGTGCGCAGGCGCAGGGAAAGGTCAGAGAGGCCCGGCGCCTGACTTTGCTCTGCCCTCCACAGGACAGATAAGTACGCCTGTGCAGGAGCGTGATGCCTGGGAGCCATGAATCAAGCAGGAGGAGGCATTGCAAGAAGATGGGAGGCACCGGACCAGGACCTGCGACACCCATCGGACCGGACCACCCCCCGAGTGAGTATAATAAAACTTATTTTTCTTATCTTACAGGTCGGATCGGGGCTTATCTACAACATTATAGAATGCTGTAGATAAGCCCTGAAAGGTGGAGCCGTATCTGATATCGGCCAAACCTGGTGACAGGTTCGCTTTAAATACAATATATACCTGCTTGTTATCTGTGTAATTGTATTGGGCTGTGAATCATATTGCATTTTCAATGCAACTGGAATTTTTTTTTCCGCATTCCAGTGCGTCACATGCTAAAAGGAGTGATGTAATTCAAAAGTACAACTCATCTAGCAAAAAACTAGCTTTTATATGGCTATAACTTCAAAGAAGGATACGGATAGCACTCACCAATCTTGCAAATTCAGTCTTTATTTGACACAAAACAATATCATGGTCGGGAGGAAGAAATAGGGAGTGTGCAGCGGCAGACCGGTGGTGGGAGGCGGAAGCTCGGGTGGTGACGAGGCGGCAGAATGGTTTATTGCAGGCTGTAGGCTTTCATGAAGAGATGGATTTTCAGTTTCCGTCTGAAGGATCCAGGGGTGGTGGATAATCGGACATGTTGAGGCGTGGAGTTCCAAAGGATGGGGGATATTTGGGAAAAATCTTGGAGGCGGTTGTGTGAGGAACGAATAAGTGTGGATAAAAAAGTAGCAACATAATGGAATGATATGAACATATTTTTTGACTGTGAGTCATAACTAAATCATGGAAAAGGATAAAACCGCTAAAATATGAGGATCTTTATTAGATATGCATTAAAATTAGGTAAATGTATGTGTTAAATAAAGGGGAAAGTTAAAATTAAAAAATAAAACTAGATAGAACCTGTTTATTCAGGATGCTATACTGAATAAAATACATTAGTGTTGATCCCGCTGTGAACCTATCACAAGCTGGGTATTTATACAACTGATTAAAAATCATAAATAGGAATGATCATATAGTAGTACCCCATGTGAGCACTTAGACATGAATTTAAATATAAACATCCTACATAAAAAAACATGTACAATTAGTTGAAGGTGCTTTTTAATAAATGGGCATCAGTCAAAAATAGAAAAAAAAAAAAACGTGAAGCCCAAATACTGCCAGTATATCCGTTGCAGTTAGTTTCTGGGTATGGAAACCACCTGACGTATAGTACAGTTTAAAAGGCGTATAGTTCCAGGTCGTGATTAAGGCCCTTAGGGGACAAACTGTCTAGAGAGAATATCCAATAGGACTCTACTCTAGACATTTGTTTGAGGAAGTCGCCCCCTCTCTGGCTCTGGTGGACAATTTGGATACCACAAAAATGGACGCCCTTCAAGGACTGGTTGTGTTTGTCCTTGAAGTGGCGTGAAAGGGGTATCCTATAAAACCTTTACGAATATTCGAAAAGTGCTCCTTGATACGATCCATCAGACGTCATTTGGTACGGCCCATGTAAAGTTTATTGCATGGGCACCTAATACAATAGATGACCCCCCTGGAAAAACATGTGATATTTTGTGTAATGTTAAATTCAGTGGTACCACTAGAATTAAAAAAGGTTAGCTGTCGTGTTTTTTTGAAAGAAGTATGGGTACAACCAAAACAGCCTCCACACAGAAGAAAACCTATATGACACTGATTCAGGTTTTTCAGAGGACCTTTAGTTGCTGAAAAGGCCATCTTAGTGGTAGGGGCTACAAGGTTCCCCAACGTTTGCGACTTCCTATATACAAACTTAGGAATGCTAGGGAGAAAATCACCTATCAACTTGTCCTTTTGCAAAACCGGCCAATGTTTGCGAATAATATGGGCGAACTTACTGTAACCTGTATGGAACTGAGTGATAAACGGAAGTTTTAAAATCTGTTCATGGTTACTAGAGTGTATAGAATTACTCAGTTGTACCTTATTTACCAGAGATTCTCTGGGAATAGAGGCTATATTCTGGCGAGCTTGTTCCAATAGGGCCCCAGGGTACCCCTTATACAAAAACTGTTGAGTTAGCTAATCTGCTTCGCTGTTAAAATCTTCCATTTTAGAACAATTGCGCCTAATCCTCATGTATTGGCTTTTAGGTATGTTAGTGAGCCATACTGGAAGTTGGCAACTGGTAATGTGGATGAAGCTGTTTGAGTCAACCTCTTTACGATGGCATCTCGTGTTTAGTCGGTTGTCCTCCACAAAAATATTCAGATCCAAAAAGGTTACATTGCTGGTGCTGATGTTTGGGTAAATTCAAGACCATACAGGTTATCATTTAGGCTAGCAATAAATGTGTCTAGCTCGCGCTGGGAGCCCTCCCATACAAACAGGATGTTGTCAATATAACGACGCCACATAATCAGGCCCGAGCGCAACTGTCCAGCAGACTGAATGAAGGACTCCTCCCAGTTAGCAACATATAAATTGGCATAGCTAGGGGCAAAACGTGTCCCCATCGCTGTACCCCAAGTTTGGAGGTAAAATTTGCCCTCATAAATAAAATAGTTGTGCTCCAAAATAAACTTAATGCATTCCACAATAAACTGGATCTGTGTGTCTTCATATATGCCTAATAAATGAAGAAAATAATCAGCTGCCTGGCAACCTTTCTCATGATTAATAACTGTATATAATGACTTAATGTCTAGAGTGCCAAGTATGTAGTTGTTATTCCATTTGATTGTCTCCAGAATTTGTATAGTGTGGCCCGTATCCTTAAGATAAGCTGGTATTAGGGGCATGCACATCTACATAATGGGACAAATTGGCTGTCAGACTATTTATCCCCGAGATGATGGGCCTCCCTGGTGGGCATGTTAAGTTTTTATGAATTTTAGGGATGTGGTAAAACACCGCCAGGCTGGGATTTTTATTCATGATATATTGAAACTCCTTTTTGTTCAAAATGCCCAAAGTTGTACCTCTTAAGGCCAAACAGTTTAGTTTGCTAATGAATTGTGTGTTAGGGTCTGCGGAACGCACCAAAATAAATAAGATGTGGAGAGGTGCGTTCGCAGCCCGGGGTCCACCGTGCAGGCGGAGCCTGCTGCTAGTAAAATGGCGTAAGAAGCAAACTCTGTTATCCCGCAGAGTCGCCAACATAAACGCCGTAACGCGCTGTGGCAATAAGTGCGAACTCTGTTACTCCACAGAGCCGCTAGAAGGAGAGCCGCAGTGCTAAATGGCGATGTGTGCGAACTCACTAAACACAACTGAGTCGCAAAGAAAACACGCTAGGGCACTGTCTAGCGTTGAAAGCGAACCCTGTTACGTCACAGGGCCGCTGAGAAAAAGTGCTGTGTCCTGTCAGGCTCTCAGATACACAGTTAAGTGCTAAGCGTACATAAAGCGTGATCATGTGCTAATGTCCTCGCGGGAGTCACCCGCAATCTATGGCGTCTGAACGCCAGACTCTGAATACGGCAATCAAAACTCCTCACCGGTTATGCCGGTAATCTAGGGCATCTAGGACGCCGACCCTGACCAGCTAGCACACCAAACTCCTCACCGATTAAGTCGGTATTCTAGTGGCTTATTTCAGCCGGGTCCCTAACCACACACACACATGACCACACTGGCGCATAGCATACAATGGTTGATATTAGCGCATGGCGGCCCAGCCATGCTACCCTTTTATAGTAACAGCTACAGGACCTGCCAGAAACAAGGACCAATACATAGTAACATAGTTATTAAGGTTGAAGGAAGACTTTAAGTCCATCTAGTTCAACCCATATCCTATCCTAACCTGCCCTAACATGTTGATCCAGAGGAAGGCAAAAAAAACCCAAGTGGCAAACAGTAAGCTTCACATTGGGGAAAAAAATTCCTTCCCGACTCCACATACGGCAATCAGACTAGCTCCCTGGATCAACGCTGTATCTAGGAAACTAGTGAATATAGCCTGTAATATTATACTTTTCAAGAAAGGCATCCAGTCCCTTCTTAAATTTTAGTAAGGAATCACTCATTACAACATTAGACGGCAGAGAGTTCCATAGTCTCACTGCTCTTACAGTAAAGAATCTGCGTCTGTGATTATGGCTAAACCTTCTTTCCTCCAGACGTAGAGGATGTCCCCTTGTCCCCGTCACAGGTCTAAGAGTAAAAAGATCATTAGAAAGGTCTTTGTACTGTCCCTTATATATTTATACATTGTAATAAGATCACCCCTAAGCCTTCGTTTTTCCAAACTAAATAACTCCAAGTGTAATAACCTGTCTTGGTATTGCAGACCCCCCAGTGTCACGCTGTCTAATGATATGAAAACAATGTCAGTAAACTATTTATACAGGAACCACACTCTATACAACATATAGTTTAGCAACATCAGAATGTAAGTATAAAATAGATTTACCTGACACAATATCTGCAGAACTTAGGGTTAATCTTGAATGTCACGCTGTCTAATGATATGAATACAATGTCAGTAAACTATTTATACAGGAACCACACTCAATACAACATATAGTTTAGCAACATCAGAATGTAAGTATAAAATAGATTTACCTGACACAATCTCTGCAGAACTTAGGGTTAATCTTGAGGACTTGATGAGCTGTAACAGGAAAAAGGAGGACTGGGGTCTAACCTGACCCTACACTGGGGTCCTAACTAATCCCTTTCCTTGGAGGTACTGATAATGGTTCAGAGGTCCAAGTCTCCAGCCTAACCCTGTCTCCTGTCAGACCCTGAACCCTGTAATCAGTCCTAAGAAGGACCCTGATTACCACCAAAGGGATATGGGCTGATCTCAGCTAAATACACAGATTAGACATATAAGACAGACAGGATAGCACTCACTTGCATACACACTCAAACACCGAAGGAACATAAATGGTCTGGGAAATAAACTCTAAACAAGTAGAGCTTTAAACAACTAAGGAACTCTCAACTTAAGTCAATACAGATTCATTCCTATCTGTGGTCTGCATGAAGGTTTTCACTGGCAACTCCCAAAGCAGACAACCAGGAATTTAAAGGAAACCAATCAACAAATAATCAATTGCAGCCGGGAGAAACTGCACCCAGTCCCAGCACCGAGCACAGACAGAATTAACTCCCTAGCTGCCAAACACAAAGAAACAGCAACTCAGCTGTGAGAAGTCAAAACGTGCAACCGCGACAATCTTCGTGGCAATGCACACATGACAGTACCCCCCCTTCTACGAGGGGCCTCCGGACCCTCAGGGCCAGGCCTGCCCGGGTGAGTTCTGTGGAAGGTCTGAACCAAACGATCTGCTTAACATCGGACGCAGGGACCCACGTCCTCTCCTCCGGACCATATCCCTTCCAATGCACCAAGTACTGAAGGGACCGGCGATTCAGACGAGAGTCAATGATTTTTGATACTTGAAATTCCAAGTTACCATTGACCAACACTGGAGGAGGAGGTAGAGGTGATGGTATGACTGGTGCCACATACCTTTTAAGTAATGACTTGTGGAACACATTATGAATTTTAAACGTAGAAGGAAGTTCCAGACGAAATGCCACAGGATTAATTATGGAACTGATCCTGTACGGCCCGATGAATCTGGGACCCAGTTTCCAGGAGGGCACTTTAAGTTTTATATTCCTGGTAGACAACCATACCAGATCGTTCACATTCAGAAACTCTCCTCCTATCAGCCATACGTTTGTAACGGTTCCCCATCGTACTCAAATTATTCAATACACCTCGCCACACAGAAGCAAGTGACGACGAGAAACGCTCCTCCTCAGGAACCCCAGAAGGACCCCCCCCATTGAAAGTACAAAACTGGGGATGAAAACCATATGCCCCAAAAAACGGGGACTTACCAGTGGACTCGCTCCGCCTGTTGTTAAGAGCGAACTCTGCCAAAGGCAAGAAAGAAGACCAGTCCTCCTGGTTCTCCGATACAAAACACCGGAGATATGTCTCTAAACTCTGATTCAGACGCTCTGTCTGACCATTGGTCTGTGGATGAAAAGCCGAGGAAAACGACAATTGCATCCCCCGACGTAAACAAAATGCCCTCCAAAATTTGGACACAAACTGAGACCCCCTATCTGACACCACATCAGAAGGCAACCCATGAAGTCTCACGATCTCCCTAATGAACACCTGCGCCAGAGTTTTAGCATTAGGGAGTGCAGGAAGAGCAACGAAATGTGCCATCTTACTGAACCTGTCAACAACCACCAGTATGACAGTATTCCCAGACGACGGAGGAAGGTCCGTAATGAAGTCCATAGATAAATGGGTCCATGGACGCTCCGGAAGTTTCAAAGGTAAAAGGGTCCCAGACGGACGGGTATGAGGAGTTTTAGAGCGAGCACAAACCCCACAGGACGCGACAAAAGTTATAACATCTTTATTAGCGTTAGGCCACCAAAATCGGCGAGAAAGAAGATCTAAAGTAGCCTTACTCACTGGATGTCCTGCTAAAGCAGAATTATGATGTGCCTCAATAACCTTTTGTCTCAACTGATTCGGGACAAACAGTCTCCCTGGAGGTCCTGCAGGGGCGTCCCCCTGAGCCTCTAACACCTCCTCCTCAAGCTCAGAACATACAGCCGACACTACCACCCCCTCCTGAAGGATAGGAATCGGGTCGTCCGTTTTCCCGGCCCCTGGGAAACTGCGAGACAAGGCACACTCATCCCCCTCTTTTATCCTAATCAGATTATACGCCCCCTGAGATCCAATTTAGAGAACCACTTGGCGCCAACAATTTGATTGAAGAGATCAGGAATAAGAGGGAGTGGATACGGATCTCGAACAGTAATCCGATTAAGTTCGCGGAAATCCAAGCAAGGGCGTAGGCCTCCATCTTTTTTCTTCACAAAGAAGAACCCCGCGGCCACAGGGGAAGATGAAGGTCTAATATGCCCTTTGGCCAGACTTTCAGAAATATAATCTTTCATAGCCTGTCTTTCAGGACCAGAAAGATTATACAACCTAGCTTTAGGCAACTTAGCATCAGGAAGTAGATTAATAGAGCAGTCATACACGCGATGAGGAGGCAACTCCCGACACCCCTCCTCAGAGAAAACATCCCCAAAATCCTCCAAAAAAGGAGGCAATGTACTAGGCACGACCGCACTGATGACTGTGTTCATGCAGTTGTTTTTGCAAAACTCACCCCATTGGCTTATCTCTCTGGACTGCCAATTAATCACAGGGTTATGTTTAACCAGCCAAGGAAGTCCCAACACAATGGGAGTAGGTAGACCTTCCAACACATAACAAGATAATTGTTCCCTATGTATTGCCCCTACCCAAAGGTCAATGTTATGAACCTCATGAACAAAGCTACCTTGGCCGAGAGGCCTGGCGTCAATGGAGAAAATAGGGATCGGTTTGACCAATACATTCAGATGCATACCTTGAGCCTGAGCAAACTGAGCGTCAACCAGATTAGCCCCGGAACCACTATCCAGAAGAACAGACAATCTCTTCACTCTAGTACCAACCACCACCTCCACTGGTACAAGGAACTGAGAAGAACCGGCGGATGAAATACATACTCCCAGGTTGTCATCCACCACACAACCTGGGATTAGCAGTTTTCCGGCGACTTTTTACTTAACAAGACACGGGATGGACATTCTCCAACAAAATGTCCCTCTTTCCCGCAGAAAAAACACCTTCTAGTCCTGCGGTGTGCCGCCAATCCCCTACTACGAAAAGATGTCCCTCCCAACTGCATAGGCTCATCCGAACAGACAAGGGGAACCTCAACATAAGGGACTTTAGTAGTAGGTGGAGTAACAACAGGGAGTGGAGTTACCTCACCCCTCTCCCGAAGCCGTCTATCAGTACGGATAGCTAGGGCCATGGCAGCCTCCAGAGAAGGAGGAGACTCATACTGAGCCAAAACGTCTTTTAATTTGTCAGAAAGCCCATGACAAAACTGGCTCCTAAGAGCTGGGTCATTCCACTGAGTATCCGTGGCCCATCTACGAAACTCAGAAGCAAATTCCTCCGCAGGACGATCTCCCTGCTGTATTTTACGTAATTTGGTCTCAGCTAGAGAGACCCGATCTGGGTCATCATATACCAATCCCAGAGCAGTAAAAAATTGATCTACAGACTGTAGAGCCGGGATCCCGGAGGAAGGGAAAATGCCCAGGATTGAGGGTCCCCTTGAAGAAGTGAGATAACAATTCCCACTCTCTGCTCATCACTCCCTGATGATCGCGGCCGAAGCCGAAAATACAATTTACATGCCTCCCGGAAAGTAAAAAATTTGTCTCGCCCACCAGTGAACCTATCTGGAAGAGCGACTTTAGGTTCAACTCTGGTTTGCTCCAGGGGAGACAAAACTTTGGACTTAATGTCCGTCAGCTCCATGGATAATCCCTGCAACTGCAGAGCCAGCTGGGCTACTGGATCCATGGTAACTAGAGATATTTTTATGGCCAGTGAAAATGTCACGCTGTCTAATGATATGAAAACAATGTCAGTAAACTATTTATACAGGAACCACACTCTATACAACATATAGTTTAGCAACATCAGAATGTAAGTATAAAATAGATTTACCTGACACAATATCTGCAGAACTTAGGGTTAATCTTGAATGTCACGCTGTCTAATGATATGAATACAATGTCAGTAAACTATTTATACAGGAACCACACTCAATACAACATATAGTTTAGCAACATCAGAATGTAAGTATAAAATAGATTTACCTGACACAATCTCTGCAGAACTTAGGGTTAATCTTGAGGACTTGATGAGCTGTAACAGGAAAAAGGAGGACCGGGTCTAACCTGACCCTACACTGGGGTCCTAACTAATCCCTTTCCTTGGAGGTACTGATAATGGTTCAGAGGTCCAAGTCTCCAGCCTAACCCTGTCTCCTGTCAGACCCTGAACCCTGTAATCAGTCCTAAGAAGGACCCTGATTACCACCAAAGGGATATGGGCTGATCTCAGCTAAATACACAGATTAGACATATAAGACAGACAGGATAGCACTCACTTGCATACACACTCAAACACCGAAGGAACATAAATGGTCTGGGAAATAAACTCTAAACAAGTAGAGCTTTAAACAACTAAGGAGCTCTCAACTTAAGTCAATACAGATTCATTCCTATCTGTGGTCTGCATGAAGGTTTTCACTGGCAACTCCCAAAGCAGACAACCAGGAATTTAAAGGAAACCAATCAACAAATAATCAATTGCAGCCGGGAGAAACTGCACCCAGTCCCAGCACCGAGCACAGACAGAATTAACTCCCTAGCTGCCAAACACAAAGAAACAGCAACTCAGCTGTGAGAAGTCAAAACGTGCAACCGCGACGATCTTCGTGGCAATGCACACATGACACCCAGTTCTCTAATAACCTTGGTCGCTCTTCTCTGCACCCGCTCCAGTTCAGCTATGTCTTTCTTATACCCCGGTGACCAGAACTGCACACAGTATTCTAAGTGTGGTCGCACCAGTGACTTGTATAGAGGTAAAATTATGTTCTCCTCATGAGCATCTATGCCTCTTTTAATGCATCCCATTATTTTATTTGCCTTGGCAGCAGCTGCCTGACATTGGCCACTAAATGTGAGTTTGTCGTCCACCCATACACCCAGGTCTTTTTCAGTGACAGTTTTGCCCAGTGTTTTACAATTAAGCACATAATTATACATCTTATTTGTTCTACCCAAGTGCATGACCTTACATTTATCCCCATTAAAGCTCATTTGCCATTTATCAGCCCAAGTTTCTAGTTTACATAAATCCTCCTGTAATATAAAATTATCCTCCTCTGTATTTATTACCCTGCAGAGTTTAGTGTCATCTGCAAATATTGAAATACTACTCTGTATGCCCCCTACAAGGTCATTAATAAATATGTTAAAGAGAAGCGGCCCCAATACTGACCCCTGTGTACCCCACTGCTAACCGTGACCCAGTCCGAGTGTGCTCCATTAATAACCACCCTTTGTTTTCTATCCATGAGCCAGTTCTTAACCCACTTACACATATTTTCCCCTATACCCATTGTTCTCATTTTATGTATCAACCTTTTGTGTGGCACTGTATCAAAAGCTTTGAGAAGTCCATGAACACCACGTCCACTGCATTCCCTTGGTCCAGTCCTGAACCTACCCCTTCATAAAAGCTTATCAGATTAGTCTGACAAGAACGGTCCCTCGTAAACCCATGCTGATACTGTGTCATGAGGTTATTCAGCTTCAGATACTCCAATATAGTATCCCTTAAAAAACCCTCCAGGATTTTACCCACAGTAGATGTTAAGCTCACTGGCCTATAATTTCCAGGTTCAGTTTTTGCCCCCTTTTTGAATATTGGCACCACATTTGCTATACTCCAGTCCTGTGGTACAGACCCAGTTATTATGGAATCTTTAAAGATTAAAAATAATGGTCTATCTATAACGGTACTTAATTCCTGCAGTACTCGGGGGTGTATCCCATCCGGGCCCGGGGATTTGTCAACTTTAGTGATTTTTAGACGCCGCCGTACTTCCTGCTGGGTTAAGCAGGTGACATTTAATGGAGAAATTTTTTTATCTCTAATCATGTTATCTGTCATGGGATTTTCTTGTGTAAATACAGTTGAAAAAAAGTCATTTAGCATATTGGCTTTTTCCTCATCCTCATCCACCATTTCACCCAGACTATTTTTAAGGGACCAACACTATCATTTTTTAGTTTCTTGCTATTTATGTAGTTAAAGAATATTTTGTGATTATTTTTACTTTCTCTGGCAATGAGTCTCTCTGCCTCAATCTTTGCTGTCTTGATTTGCTTTTTACAGAATTTATTCAGTCTTCTGTATTTATTTAATGCCTCATCACTACCTACTTGCTTTAATTCCCTAAACGCTTTCTTTTTGTCCCTTATTGCGCCCATTACAGCTCTATTTAGCCATAGTGGTTTCCTCCTAATTCTAGCATGTTTATTCCCATAGGGTATATACTGTGCACAGGTCCTATTCAGGATACTAATAAACGTCTCCCATTTTCTTAGTGTATTTTTATGTCTCAGGATATCGTCCCAGTTTATTGCACCAAGATCATCTCTCATCCGTTGAAAATTTGCCTTCCTGAAGTTTAGTGTCCTTGTAACCCCGCGACTACACATCTTATTAAAGGATACATGAAAGCTTATTATTTTGTGATCACTATTACCCAAGTGACCCCCAACCCTTATATTTGATATGCGGTCTGGCCTGTTGGATAATATTAGGTCTAGCAGTGCCCCCCTCTTGTTGGGTCCTGAACTAGTTGTGAAAGGTAATTGTCTCTCATAGTTGCCAAAAACTTATTACCTTTGCTGGAACTGCAGGTTTCTGTTCCCCAATGTATTTCAGGGTAGTTGAAGTCCCCCATAATAATGACTTCTCCTTGAGTCGCTGCTTCATCTATTTGCTTTACGAGGATATTCTCTGTTGCTTCCATTATTTTAGGAGACTTATAAGAAACCCCTATCAGTAATTTATTATTATTCCCCCCTCCCCTAATCTCCACCCACAGAGACTCTACATCTTCATTAGATTCACAGATATCACGCAGGATGGGTTTTAAGGATGATTTTACATATAAACACACACCCCACCTCGCTTATTTTTACGGTCATTTCTAAACAGACTATAGCCCTGTAAATTAACCACCCAGTCATGGCTCTCATCCAGCCAAGTGTCAGATATCCCCACCATGTCATAATTATGTTCCAACAAAATTAATTCTAATTCCGCCATTTTGTTGGTGAGGCTTCTAGCATTAGTATACATGCACTTTATGTATCTCTCTGAACCTCTATTCTTTCTTAAATTATTAACTGTTCTAACCCCACCCCCCATGCCACCCCCACCCCCAATTTCATTATTTGTGCCCAGGTCTCTATCTGCACTGCCTTCCCCTCCTATAAAATGAATACCCTCCCCCCTAGTCCCTAGTTTAAAGACTCCTCCAACCTTCTAGCCATTTTCTCCCCCAGCACAGCTGCACCCTCCCCATTGAGGTGCAGCCCGTCCCTAGCATAGAACCTGTAGCCAACTGAGAAGTTGGCCCAGTTCTCCAGGAACCCAAACCCCTCCTTCCTACACCAATTCTTGATCCACTTATTAACCTCCTAATCTCCCGTTGCCTCTCTGGTGTGGCACGTGGTACCGGCAGTATTTCAGAAAATACCACGTTGGAGGTCCTTGCTTTAAGCTTGCAGCCTAATTCCCTGAAATCATCTTTAAGGACCTTCCACCTACCTCTAACTTTGTCATTTGTGCCAATGTGCACCATGACCGCTGGGTCCTCACCAGCCCCTCCCAGTAATCTGTCAACCCGATCAGCGATGTGTCGGACTCGAGCGCCAGGTAGGCAGCACACTGTTCGACGATCCCTGTCTTTGTGACAGATTGCCCTATCTGTTCCCCTAATAATTGAGTCCCCCACTACCAGCACCTGTCTGGCCTGCCCTGCTCTCCTAATTCCCCCCTTACTGGAGCAGACACTCCCCCGGCTTTCAGAGGACATGCCTGGCTGCAGCAGTGCTACCCCTGTACTGACAACCCCCTCATCTGCCAACTTTGCAAACTTATTACAATGAAGCTTGTTCCAGAACAACAGTAGTTACAGGACCTTCCTGGCAGACCAATAGGAGCTGTTGCAGTACCTGAGCATGTGACCCCTGATCTCCAATGAGAGATCTCACTCTGGGCATGCTCAGAAGGGAAAACGCAGGACTTTGTCCCAAAGACGTCTGCTCCAGCACTGGCTATAATAGCAGATCCAGGAAAGGCAGCAGCAAGTCACTGCACAGTACTGGAGTGGGCAAGACACTTGGACCGATGTCTCTGCAGATCAGGCTCCACTGCGGCCGGAGATGAATGGGAGACCGCAGCAGGGCTGGTTCGAGACTCCCCTTGTGCAGCAGCGGGAACTCGAACCCTAACATTGTGTGGTTGGATTACTATCCAATTTCCTATAGATGATATTGTCCCCAAGAAGGCGACGTGACTCCTCCTGGTACATATTGTGACTGAGGATGACTATGCCCCCTCCCTTATCAGCAGGGCGAACTACAATATCATGATTGTTCTGTAAATTCTTAATGGCTTTAATTTCTTGAGGATTTAAGTTGTTCGGTGCATATCTAGGGTTTCTTTTGTTAAGACGCCTAATGTCCCCTGTCACCAGCATATCAAAGGTGTGAAATGCACTTGAATATTCCTGAATTGGATTAAAAGAGGAGGGTTCGCTAAATCAGTATGTGGAAAACCTGATATAGGTTGTGGCAAGTGGGTGGTACCCGTACGTTCCTTTTTGAAAAAATATTTTTTCAGTGCTAAGTTGCGAAGGTACTTTTTCATACTGATATATAAATGAAATGGTTTGCTTCTTTGGCTGGCGCAAATTTTGGTCCTTTCTGTAATAGTGAAATTTCAATGTTCATGTAATGTATGTGATACAGTTCATATAGCGTCTTGTGCTTGGGTGCGATGAAAATACTTGAGACACAGGTTGAAAAAGAAAGTCTTGTATTGCTTCATACAAATTGGCAAAAATAAACACACAGGTTGCAAACACAGAAGCAGGAGACACAGCAGGCCAAAGTAATCTAAGTTCATCAATAACTCTCCACAACAGATTCAGATCTTCTTCTATGTTACCGCAAGTCCATGCAACCGTGAGGCTTTCAAGAGCAGAGTTCAGAGTCCACAAGAGCTCCAGAGTTTCTCAGTAGAAATGGCTGGAGTACAAAGTCCAAGGCTTCAGGAGTCAGAACACAGGTTCACTGCAGGCCAGATTCTGAAGCACTGATTGCTCAGGTGTGGCTGTTTAAGAAGCAAACGGAGAGAATCAGGGCGGGAACATGCAAGCTGGAAAACTCCATTTTAACTGAGGGCAAGATAGCTGCAGCAAAACAGAAAGCAAAATGGCCGACGAACAAACTGAGTTTCAGAAACAGATATACAGAACCTTACATTACTCCCCCCTTAGGGGCAACCTCCGGATGACCTCAGACCAGGCTTATGTGGGTACCTCTGATGAAACTGACGGAGCAAGCGAGGAGCATTAACGTTATTGACTGGCTCCCATGAGTTGTCCTCCACTGGGTAGCCCTGCCATTTGATCAGATATTGTAACTGATTTCTATACAACCTGGAATCTAAAATCCTTTCCACCACAAATTCTTCCTGACCATCGACTAGCACTGGGTCAGGGCAAGGAGAAGAACGTCCAGGAAACGTATTGGGTGTTGCAGCCTTTAGTAGGGATACATGAAAGACAGGGTGGATTCTCATAGTTCTGGGCAATTGAAGACGACAAGCAACGGCACTTATAATCTTACTGATTTTATAGGGTCCAATGTACTTATGTCCCAACTTAGATGATGGAATCCTTAACTTAAGATTTCTGGTTGACAGCCAGACCAGGTCTCCTACCTTAAAAACTGGTGCAGGTTTACGAAATTTATCTGCTGCCTTCTTGTACCTTTCCTGAGCCGATTCCAGATTCTCCTTTAGAAGATCCATATTCTTCTGTAAAGTCGTGACTCTTTCAGCCACTGCTGGCAAAGGCGTCTCTATGGGAAATCGTGGTAGAATATTAGGATGATAACCTAAATTAGAGAAAAAAGGAGACTGTTTAGTGGAGGCACTCTGAGAGTTGTTGTAAGAGAACTCAGCCAATGGAAGTAGATCCACCCAATCATCCTGTAGGTGACAGATAAAACAGCGGAGATACTGCTCCAGGGTTTGATTGGTTCGTTCGGTTTGTCCATTAGTCTGGGGATGAAAAGCAGAAGAAAGGTTTACTTTAATGTCCAATGCTGCACAGAAATTTTGCCAAAACCTAGAAGTGAATTGCACCCCTCGATCCGAAATAACCTCATCCGGTACTCCATGTAAACGAAACACATCTTTAATCATCAAATCTGATGTCTGTTTTGCAGTGGGTAAGCCGACACAAGGGATAAAATGAGCTGCCTTTGTTAAACGATCAACCACCACTAGAATAGTGTTCTTCCCTTGAGAGGTTGGTAATTCGACAATGAAGTCCATAGAAATGGATCCCCACGGGCGGGACGGGGTGGGAAGAGGCTGTAACAGACCAGTTGGTGAAGAGCGAGGTGTTTTGCATCTTGCACAAACCTCACACGAAGTGACATAATCCAAAACATCCTTCCTACAAGTGGGCCACCAAAAGAAACGAGAAAGAAATTCCTGTGTCTTTAGAATTCCTCTATGCCCGGCTATTTTGGAATCATGAATGAGTTGCAATACTCTCAATCTGACTGTTTCAGGTATATACAGACGTTGTCCCAGAATCCACACACCATTCTTAAAGACAAGACTTACGTCCCTTGGGGTTGAGCCAAAAAAGAATCCGCATGGTATGCTTCCTTGATGTCTTTAATTAGGTCTTGATGATGAATCACTCCTAGGAATCTAGAGTCAGGAAGAATAGTCTTAGGAGGAGTAATTGGACGTGTCTCTGCTGAGTAAATCCTAGAGAGTGCATCAGCCTTTCCATTGCGCGATCCTGGTCTATAAGAAATAATAAAATTAAATTGGTTTAAGAAAAGATTCCAGCGAGCCTGGCGAGGAGTCAGGCACTTAGCCGACCTGATAAACTCAAGATTACGATGATCTGTCAGAACGACTATTTGCTGTGCAGCTCCTTGCAGAAGGTGTCTCCATTCTTTGAAGGCGGCAATAATGGCCAACAACTCTCTATTGCCCACATCGTAGTTCTTCTCAGCCGAAGACAACTGCTGGGAAAAGAAGGCACAGGGATGCAAGACATTCTTCTCACCTGTTCTCTGAGAGAGTATAGCTCCCACGGCACAGTCTGAAGCATCCACCTCTATTATGAAGGCAAGCTCTGGTTGGGATGTACTAGAATAGGTGCAGTGGTAAATTTATCTTTTAGACGGGAAAATGCTTCCTGGGCTTGGGGAGTCCAGGAGAACTTAGACTCTTTCCGGGTAAGTTGGGTGATAGGTGACACTACCTCAGAAAAATTTCTAATGAAACGTCTATAGAAGTTTGCAAACCCGATGAAGCGCTGTACCTCCTTCACATTTCTAGGACTTGGCCAATCATTGATGGCTTGGGTTTTACTTCCATCCATACTAATTCCTTGTGTAGACAGTACATACCCCAGAAATTGAATTTCGGTCTTATGGAATTCACACTTTTCAAGCTTGATGTAAAGATGATTTTGTCTTAGACGTTCCAAGACCATTCTCACATGTCCATGATGTTCCTCTGTGGAGTTAGAAAAAATTAAAATATCATCCAAATAAATTACCACGAATGTATCTAGGAGATCCCTGAAGATGTCATTCACCAAGTGTTGGAAAGTGGCTGGGGCGGTACTCAGACCAAAAGGCATAACCAGATATTCAAAGTGTCCATAGCGTGACCTGAATGCAGTCTTCCATTCATCCCCAGGTCTAATACGGACTAAGTTATAGGCCCCACGAAGATCTAGTTTAGAAAAAATTTTAGCATGTCGCACTCTCTCCAATAACTCAGGGATTAAAGGCAATGGATAACGGTTTCTAATAGTAACCTTATTAAGTTCCCTATAGTCTACGCATGGTCTCAGGGATCCATCTTTCTTCTTTACAAAGAATATGGGTGCCCCTGCAGGAGATGAAGAGGGGCGTATGAAGCCCTTGGCTAGATTTTCGTCTATGTACTCTTTTAAAGCCTTCAGCTCGGGCCCCGCCAGGGGTAGATCTTACCAAAAGGTATCTCTGCTCCAGGCAATAATTCAATTGGACAATCATATGGACGGTGAGGAGGAAGCTGGTCAGCGTTCTTCTTGTCACATAAATCCACATAGTCCTGGTATACAGCTGGTAATTCAGGGACTGACATGGTTCCTTTAGGAACAGAGCAAGCTGAAATTTTTTGACTCATCTGTTTCTCTGGGAAGTGTAATTCCTTGGTCTCCCAGTTAATGGTAGGATTCTGAGCCTGCAGCCATGGTAGCCCTAGAATAATGGGAAAGTGAGGAGAAGAGATAAGCATAAAGGACAGTTTCTCTTGATGATCTTTACCCATAAGAACCTTTAAAGGCTCTGTTTCCTGATCCACTGGTCCAGAGGTCAGCAGGGAGCCATCCACAGTTTCCATCTGTACGGGAGCAGCCTTCTTCACTGAACGTATTCCCTGTTTTAGAGCAAAGGAGACATCCATAAAATTTCCACTTGCACCTGAGTCGATCATGGCAGAGCTAGACACCCAGGCTGAGTCAACCCAGAGTTTGATGGAAAGAAAACAGTGAGAATTGTTTTTCTTACAACTCAGCTGGGACACCGCTGAGGAAACTTGAAAGATGGCAGCATTTACACAGTCAACGTCCTCAGAGGTAACGGAGTTTAAGTCCGAGAAATCAAGATCTGCTGCGGCAGCTATCTCTGGAGCCTGAGGCTCGGACCTGACAGATCCCCTCTCGCAACACTCACAATGAATGAGTGCTGCAGTAGTCTTGCGAGAACGGCTGGGACAGTTAATAATAAAGTGCCCTGACTTACCACAGTAAAAACATAGATTCTCCTTAAAACGATGTTCCTTGCGTGCATCACTAACCCGTCGTAGCAAAGAGTCTACCTGCATGGGTTCAGGTTCAGGTTCCCGTGTAATCCTATTCAAAGGTTCCTTAGCTGGAGAGGAAGGTAGGAAAAGGTTAGTACGATTGCTTTCGAACCATCTCTCTTGCCTGCGTTCAGTTAAACGAGTATCAATACGGATGCAGTAGTTAATAAAGTCACCTAACGCAGTGGGAGGGTCGGCACGAGCAAGTTCATCCTTAATTAGTGGGGATAACCCCTTTCGAAAAATAGATTTTTTGGCGGAATTGTCCCAGGTGGTATCAAGGGCCCATCTCCTGAAATCCAAGGCATATTCAGCTACTGAGTGCTTACCTTGGCGCAAACTAACATGGCTGCTTCAGCTGTTGCACCTCGATTGGGGTCATCAAACACCTGCCCCATGGCTGAAATAAAGTCATCAAGGTGATTCAAACAATCATCCTCAGTCTCAATCAGAGGGTTTGCCCATATCAAAGCCTTGTTGGTAAGCAACATAATTATAGTAAGCACCTTAGATCGTTCAGTAGGAAATTGTGAAGCATGTGCAGAAAAAAAAAGATTACATTGATTAACAAATCCCCTGAATTTTTCACGTTCACCACCAAAACGAAAAGGGGCAACTTGGGAATCCCAGAACTCGGGGCCACGGCAGGAGCCTGGACTCGCCCCTCTAGAACCTCAATCCTGGCTCGCAAATCCTGAGTAGTCTGTCCAACCACTTGCAAATTGTGATTATTTAGGTCCTGAAGATTTGTAAGACGGGTCTTTATATTCTGCAAATCTGCAAGGATATTATCAGTCACTCCACAAAGTTCCTTTATGCGGGCCTCCATTTTCCAGATCTTTTAAGACAGGATACTGGAAGAAGAGGAGAGAAAAAAAAACAATAGTGTTCACCTGTGGCAACACTGAAGAAAGAAAAAACTTTAAGGGAACTGCTCACCTGGAATGGTTGTGAGAAGTCACAACCACTATCATCACAGAAAGCTTTCAACCAGACATCTGATATCCAGAGTTTCAGCAGACAAAAGAGAAGAGAAAAAAAAAAAAACAATAGTGTTTACCTGTGATAACTCTGCAGAAAAAAACTTAAGGGAATTGCTCACCTGGAATGGTTGTGAGAAGTCACAACCACTGTTATCACAGAAAGTACAACCGGACATCCGATATCCACAGTACAGCAGACAAGCCTTTCCAGACCCAGCAGACACTAACGTTTGGCTTCAGAATCTTGTAATGTATGTGATACAGTTCATATAGCGTCTTGTGCTTGGGTGCGATGAAAATACTTGAGACACAGGTTGAAAAAGAAAGTCTTGTATTGCTTCATACAAATTGGCAAAAATAAACACACAGGTTGCAAACACAGAAGCAGGAGACACAGCAGGCCAAAGTAATCTAAGTTCATCAATAACTCTCCACAACAGATTCAGATCTTCTTCTATGTTACCGCAAGTCCATGCAACCGTGAGGCTTTCAAGAGCAGAGTTCAGAGTCCACAAGAGCTCCAGAGTTTCTCAGTAGAAATGGCTGGAGTACAAAGTCCAAGGCTTCAGGAGTCAGAACACAGGTTCACTGCAGGCCAGATTCTGAAGCACTGATTGCTCAGGTGTGGCTGTTTAAGAAGCAAACGGAGAGAATCAGGGCGGGAACATGCAAGCTGGAAAACTCCATTTTAACTGAGGGCAAGATAGCTGCAGCAAAACAGAAAGCAAAATGGCCGACGAACAAACTGAGTTTCAGAAACAGATATACAGAACCTTACAGTTCAGATAGTTGGTGGGAGCTGAGATTGTAGATTTTTTGGGGGCATTTGGGGTTTCCCTAGTTACCTTTTTGGTAAGTTTTCCCCCTCTTTTCATCTGCACTTATCTTAGATGTGTGGGCTGGCTCAAAGGAACATTTCAATGATTTTGTAGTCTATTTTAATACTTCTAATATAGAAAACATGACATTTACATCATATTATGGTGCAATCAGTTAGAGTTTTGGATGTAAAGGTAGATATTATTAACCCCTTACTGCCATCGGACGTACTATCCCGTCCATGGTACCTGGGCCCGTATGACCATGGACGGGATAGTACGTCTCGTGCGATCGGACGCTCTCCCGGGGGGAGCGCAGCCGATCGCGGCCGGGTGTCAGCTGATTATCACAGCTGACACCCATGACTGTGTGTCAGGAGCGGTCACGGACCGCTCCCGGCACATTAACCCCTTGCACACCGCGATCAAACATGACAGGGGAGGATCGCGCAGGGTGGGGGCTCCCTGTGCGCCCCCCTGAGACCCTCAGAGCAGCGCGATGTGATCGCTCTGTTCTGAGGGCTTCCTCCCTCCCAGGACCTGGATCCAAGATAAAAAAATAAAAATAAACATGTTTTAAAAAAAAATCCAAAATAAAAAAAAAAAAATATATATATTCCCCAATAAATTCACTTCTACTGTAAATAAAAAAAACAAAGCAATAAAAGTACACATATTTGGTATCGCCGCGTCCGTAACGACCCCCCCTATAAAATTGTCCCACTAGTTAACCCCTTTAGTGAACCCCTTAAAAAAAAAAAAAAAAGCAAAAAATCAATGCTTTATCATCATACCGCCGAACAAAAAGTGGAATAACACGCGATCAAAAAGACCGATATAAAAAAACATGGTACTGCTGAAAATGTCATCTTGTCCCGCAAAAAACGAGCTGTCATACAGCATCATCAGCGAAAAAATAAAAAAGTTATAGCTCGCAGAATAAAGCGATGCAAAAATAATTATTTTTTATATAAAATTGTTTTTATTCTATAAAAGCGCCAAAACATGAAAAAATGATATAAATGAGGTATCTCCATAATCGTACTGACCCGAAGAATAAAACTGCTTTATCAATTTTACCACACGCGGAACGGTATAAACGCCTCCTACAAAAGAAATTCATGAATTGCTGATTTTTGTTCATTCTAACCTCCCAAAAATCAAAATAAAAAGCGATCAAAAAACGTCACGTGCTCAAAAATGGTACCAATAAAAACGTCAACTCGTCCCGCAAAAAATAAGACCTCACATGACTCTGTGGGCCAAAATATGCAAAAATTATAGCTCTCAAAATGTGATGATGCAAAAACTATTTTTGCAATAAAAAGCGTCTTTTAGCGTGACAGCTGCCAATCATAAAAACCCGCTATAAATAGTAAATCAAACCCCCCTTTATCACTCCCTTAGTAAGGGAAAAATAATAAAATTAAAAAAAAGTATTTATTTCCATTTTCCCATTAGGGTTAGGGTTAGGGTTGCGGCTAAAGTTAGGGTTAGGGTTGGCGCTAAAGTTAGGATTAGGGTTAGGGTTGGGATTAGGGGTGTGTTAGGGTTAGGTTTGTGGTTAGGGTTGGGACTAGGGTTAGGGGTGTGTTGGGGTTAGGGTTGGAGTTAGAATTGGGGGTTTCCGCTGTTTAGGCACATCAGGGGCTCTCCAAATGTGACATGGCGTCTGATCTCAATTCCAGCCAATTCTGCGTTGAAAAAGTCAAACGGTGCTCCTTCACTTCTCAGCTCTGCCATGCGTCCAAACAGTAGTTTATCCCCACATATGGGGTATCAGCGTACTCTGGACCCCAAGAGTTATTGTGCAATTTGTCCTATTTCTTCTGTTACCCTTGGGAAAATAAAAAACTGGGGGCGAAAAAATCATTTTTGTACAAAAAAAATTATTTTTTTGTTTTTACGGCTGTACATTATAAACTTCTGTGAAGCACTTGGGGCTTCATAGCGCTCACCACACATCTAGATAAGTTCCTTGTGGGGTCTATTTTCCAAAATGGGGTCACTTGTTGGGGATTTCCACTGTTTAGGCGCATCAGGGGCTCTCCAAATGCGACATGACGCCCCCAGACCATTCCATCAAAGTCTGCAATCCAAAACGTCACTACTTCCCTTCCGAGCCCCAACGTGTACCCATACAGTAGTTTTCTCCCACATATTGGATATCAGCGTACTCAGAACAAATTGGACAACAACTTTTGGGGTCCAATTTCTCCTGTTACCCTTGTAAAAATAAAATATTGGGGCAAAAAAATCATTTTTGCAAAAAAAAAAAAAGGATTTTTTATTTTATACGGCTGTACGTTATAAACTTCTGTGAAGCACTTCGGGGGTTCAAAGTGTTCACCACACATCTAGACAAGTTCCTTGTGGGGTCTATTTTCCAAAATGGGGTCACTTGTGGGGGGTTTCCACTGTTTAGGCGCATCAGGGGCTCTCCAAATGCGACATGACGCCCCCAGACCATTCCATCAAAGTCTGCAATCCAAAACGTCACTACTTCCCTTCCGAGCCTGACGTGCGCCCATACAGTAGTTTTCTCCCACATCTTGGGTATCAGCGTACTCAGGACAAATTGGACAACAACTTTTGGGTCCAATTTCTCCTGTTACCCTTGTGAAAATAAAATATTGGGGGCGAAAAAATCATTTTTGTAAAAAAAAAAGGATTTTTTTATTTTTACGGCTGTACGTTATAAACTTCTGTGAAGCACTTCGGGGTTCAAAGTGCTCACCACACATCTAGATAAGTTCCTTGTGGGGTCTATTTGCCAAAATGGGGTCACTTGTGGGGGGTTTCCACTGTATAGGTGCATCAGGGGCTCTCCAAATGTGACATGACGCCCCCAGACCATTCCATCAAAGTCTGCAATCCAAAACGTCACTACTTCCCTTCCGAGCCCTGACGTGCGCCCATACAGTAGTTTTCTCCCACATATTGGGTATCAGCGTACTCAGGACAAATTGGACAACAACTTTTGGGTTCCAATTTCTTCTGTTACCCTTGTGAAAATAAAATATTGGGGGCGAAAAAATCATTTTTGTAAAAAAAAAAAAAGATTTTTTATTTTACGGCTGTACGTTATAAACTTTAGTGAAACACCTGGGGGTTAAAAGTTCTCACCACACATCTAGATAAGTTCCTTGAGGGGTCTAGTTTCCAAAATGGTGTCATTTATGGGGGTTTCCACTGTTTAGGCAGATCAGGAGCTCTCCAAACACGACATGGCGTCCAGCCAATTCTGCGTTGAAAAAGTCAGACGGCGCTCCTTCCCTTCCAAACTCTGCCATGCACCCAAACAGTGGTTTACCCCCACATATTGGGTATCAGCGCACTCAGGACAAATTGCACAATAACTTTTGGAGTCTTGTTACC
Source organism: Oophaga sylvatica (assembly GCA_033576555.1). Lineage (NCBI taxonomy): Eukaryota > Metazoa > Chordata > Amphibia > Anura > Dendrobatidae > Oophaga > Oophaga sylvatica. Next base: position 28,012 of record JARQOD010009949.1, read on the forward strand.
CTTGGAAAAATAAAAATTGGGGTGAAAAGATCATTTTTGTGGAAAAAATATGATTTTTAAATTTTACGGCTCTACGTTATAAACTTGTGTGAAGCACTTGGGGGTTCAAATTGCTCAACAAAAATCTAGAAAAGTTCCTTAGGGGGTCTAGTTTCCCAAATGGGGTCATTTGTGGGGGGTTTCCACTGTTTAGGCACATCAGGGGCTCTCCAAATGCAACATGCCATCCAATCTCAATTCCAGCCAATTTTGGTTGGAAAAAGTCAAATGGTGCTCCTTCCATTCCGAGCTCTGCCGTGCGCCCAAACAGTGGTTCCCCCCCACATATGGGGTATCAGCGTACTCAGGACAAATTGAACAACAACTTATGTGGTCCAATTTCTCCTGTTACCCTTGGGAAAATAAAAAATTAGTGACTAAAAGATAATTTTTGTGGGAAAAAAATAGGATTTTTTATTTTCATGCCCGGGCATTATAAACTTGTGTGAAGCACTTGGGGTTCAAAGTGCTCACCAAAGATCTAGATAAGTTCCTTAGGGGGTCTAGTTTCCAAAATGGGGTCACTTGTGGGGGTTTCCACTGTTTAGGCTCATCTGGGGCACTGCAAACGGAACATGACCCCCATCAACGTCTGCATTCCAAAACGTTACTACTTCCTTTCCAAGCCCTGCCGTGCACCCAAACAGTTTCCCCCCCCCACATATGGGGTTTCAGCGTACTCAGGACAAATTGGACAACAACTTTTGGGGTCCAATTTCCTTGGGAAAATTCAAAAATTTGGGACTAAAAAATCATTTTTGTGGAAAATTGTTTTTTTTTTTTTCACACCCAGGCATTATAAGCTTTTGTGAAACACTTGGGGGTTCAAAGTGCTCACAACAGATCTAGATAAGTACCTTAGGGGGTCTAGTTTCCAAAATGGTGTCACTTGTGGGGGTTTCCACTCTTTAGGCGCATCAGGGGCTCTCCAAACACGACATGGCGTCCAATCCAGCCAATTTTAGTTTGAAAAAGTCAAACGGCGCTCCTTCCCTTACGAGCTCTGCCGTGTGCCCAAACAGTGGTTTTCCCCAACATATTGGGTATTGGCGTACTCAGGAGAAATTGCATAACAACCTTATCTGTCCATTTTCTCCTTTTACCCTTGTGAAAATAAAAAAAAAGTTTGTAAAAGATCATTTTTGTGGCTAAAAGTTAAA
>JARQOD010009950.1:0-29209 GCA_033576555.1 Oophaga sylvatica
AAAAATAAAAATATAAATAAATGTGTAAGAAAAAACAAAAAGTGCAAAAAGTGACTATGATAATTTTGATAAAGTGAAAAGTGCTAAAATATTATTTATATCATATTGAGGGAGATAAAAAGAGTTAAAAAAGGAGTGAAAGGAAGTGAAAAGAAAGTGCTAGTAAAGGTGTACAATAATTATTATTTGAATAAAAAATATATTCATAAAAAATGTGCTAAATTAATGATGTAAATAACAAAAACAATATATATAGAAAATCATTAAAATAAGATCTATATTATATTATAACATTAATGAATCTATGGTGCATAACATATACTAAATGAACTTGAATAATGTCATAAATTTCATAGACACCAATTGAAAGTCCATAGGAAAAATATAAAAGGTTGCTTCTTCAATATTAAATGTTCTTGCTTGCTTGAGGAAATTTCATTGTTATAATTATCTCCAAGTGATTAAACGCATAGAAAAATACATTCTTTAATCTTGCTTGCATGAATAATTTGATTGTTGTCAAGAAGATAATTATCCCCAAATAATTGGTCGCTTTATAGGAATATACTAAAAGACAATAAAAAACACTAACGTGAATAGCTAATAATAAAAACATGTTAAAATCAAGATACAATGGAATGAATTAAACCCACCCCTAAAAACAAACTAATCAAAACCTGACAAACATGCTAAAACCTGCACTAGGCTACGATCATGAATACGTCATAATAAGCAATAAAAAATAAAGGGGAAAAAAAGCAGCCTAAACATACAAAAGCAGCTTAAATATAAAGGACAAAAAATTATTCCCATCTAGAAATAAAAAAATCTAAAAAAAAAGTTAAAAAAGTCACTAATGATTTTTTTCAGACTAGTATTTAAAGTGGTTTGCTAGCGATCATTTGATCACTGCAAGTGCAGCAACACGTTTCTGCTGCAGCAGCCACTTGAGGACACTTGTGGTATTACATGGCACTCATTAAATTAAAAGTGACTATATGAGTTCCTTTTTGCAGTGTCTCTCTAAAAGGCCGGAGTCACACATGCGAGAAACTCGTACGATTCATGTGCGAGTCTCTCGCATGAACACCCGGCACTGCCGCCGGCACTCGAACCAGAGCGTGCGGCTGCATAGAAATATATGCAGCCGCACGCTCCGGTCCGAGTGTCGGCGGCAGTGCCGGGTGTTCATGCGAGAGACTCGCATGATAATCATACGAGTTTCTCGCATGTGTGATCCCGGCCATAGTGGTAGGTCCCTACCAGAGGTTGTCGCCTATCGCCTTGTTTGACCTGTTTTTGCCAGTACGTTAAGGGTTTTTAGTATTTACGACAGCAAGAATAGCCTAGTCTTTTTGGACACTCAAGCTGCCAAAAAAACTAGAAATCTGATGGACCCCATTATGAGTTCTTATAATGTACAGACAAGCATATAAAATACTGGCTTTCTCTGCTCTGGAACTAGTGACCTCCCTCTATAAAACTAATATCACCATAGGGTAGCCATCAAACTCTTAAAATCCCAGTGATCACCATTGCTGTGAATTAGTGGGGTTGTCTCAGAATTTATTTATTTATTTATTTTTATTGTGGGAGGTTCTGAACATCGGCACACAAATTGTTCAAAAGAATGGGTATCACAACGTCCTCTTTGAACAAGGCGCAGTAGTGAGCATGTGCGACCACTGAATACACAGCAGAGGCTGCACATGCTCACTGCGGTCTCATATCTTTTTTTCAAAAATATCATTAAACATACAATCTGAAATGGAGAAAAGCGACACCACTTCCCTTTTACTCTGCTGTCAGTACAATTTCAATCCAGATTTGTCATTTCTAGCAGTTTGATTTCTGTTCCAATATCGCAGCACTTATCCCCCTTGCCCCTCTATCTGATTTTTTTTTCTATAACTATATGGCAATGGGGGGAAAAAAGAATCTCGATAGTAGTTTAGGGTAGGAGTGTTCAAGTTAAAACATGAAGGGGTCACATATCTGCTCCGTCTATGCATCTGCTGTCTGAATACCAATGTGTAAGATGTCATCCGGCACTGTCTGGAAAGTTGTACTATGGGGCCACACATACTCTCTGGTGGGTTGCATTTAGTCCAGACTAATTATAATATCCATGGTTGATAGATACATAGGTTTTCACTGCTATGTAAATCTGCATTGTTGTGTGCTATGAACCTGGTGGCTCAGGTTGAACATGGCTATTGGTCCATTTTGGAAAATGCAGCTGTATAGATAGAGCCACAGCAGCTGCTACCAACCCAAAGACTGAGGGGTCCCACTGAGGTGCAGGAATGTATAGGGGATGTCTAGCACTGCTACATATGTTTTCCTTCAGGATGAACACTTGATAAATGACACTATACTTCTAAAGAAGCTTAGTTACACCACTGTGTGCATTGCATTATTGATTTAGCTATGATCCCCTATACATTATTACTATGCCTATCCACAATGTATAGAATTGTACAAAGAGATAGTAAAAACGGATGTGAATGGGATATATATATATATATATATATAATATATATGTACAGCTCTGGCAAAAATTAAGAGACCACTGCACAGTTTTCTAAAAATCAGCTTCTCTACATGTCTGACAGTCTTTCCATTCCATTGTCAATTGAATTCAAACCAGAGTACAACTCATTCTACTTAATGTGCTTCTGATTAGGTGATCACCTGAACCAAATCTTATTTAACGAGGGAAAGCATAAAAAACACTGCTGTGGTGTTCACAATCCTCTTCAAATAGGACAAGCAGGATGGCAAAACAAGTGCTAGTAATATCCCAAAAGTACTAGGAATAAAAACATGACTTATAACCATGCCAAAGGAGTTGAAAAGAAAAGTTTTGAGTGAGGAAAAGAAGGGCTCAATTCTGGCTTTACTAGCAGAGGGATAAAGTGAGCGTCATCTTGCCTCCATCCTTAATATTTCTAAGACAGCAGTCCATTACAACAAAGTTAAGCAGCAGACATTGGGGACAACAAAGCTACAGACCGACAGAGGGTGAAAACGACTCTCCACTGACCAGGATGACTGTCATCTTATTCGAATTTCACTCTGCAACCGCAGGATGACATCAAGTGACCTACAAAAGGAATGACAAATGGCAGCTTGGGTGAAGTGCACGGCAAGAATAGTTCGTAACAGGCTCCTAGAGGCAAGGCTCAAGTCTTGTAAAGCTAGAAAAAAGCCTTTCTTCAATGAGAAGCAAAGGAGAGCCAGGCTGAAGTTTGCCAAAAACCATAAGGATTGGCCCATAGAGGACTGGAGTAAGGTAATCTTCTCTGATGAGTCTAATTTTCAGCTTTGCCCAACACCTGGTCGTCTAATGGTTAGACGGAGACCTGGAGAGGTGTACAAGCCACAGTGTCTTGCACCCACTGTGAAATTTGGTGGAGGATTGGTGATGATCTGGGGATGCTTCAGCAAGGCTGGAATTGGGCAGGTTAATCTTTGCGAAGGATGTACGAATCAAACCGCATAAAAGGTTATCCTGGAAAAACAGTTGATTCCTTCTGCTCAGGCAATGTTCCCCAACTCTGAGGACTGGTTTTTCCAGCAGTACAATGCACCATGCCACACAGCTAGGTCAATCAATGTGTGGATGAAGGACCACCACATCAAATCCCTGTCATGGCCAGCCTAATCTCCAGACCTGAACACCATTGAAAATCTCTGGAATGTAATCAAGAGGAAGATGGATAGTCACAAGCCATCAAAGAAGAACTGCTTAAATTTTTGTACTAGGAGCGGCATAAAGTCACCCAAAAGCATTGTGAAAAACTGGTGGAAAGCATGCCAAGACGCATGAAAGCTGTGATTAAAAATCATGGTTACTCCACAAAATATTGATTTCTGAATTCTTCCTGAGTTAAAACAATAGTATTGTTGTTTCTATATGATTATGAACTTGTTTTCTTAGCATTATTTGAGGTCTGCAAGCACTGCATTTTTTTGTTATTTTGACCATTTCTCATTTTCTGAAAATAAATACAAAATTTATTGCTTGGAAATTTGGAGACATGTCAGTAGTTTTTAGAATAAAAGAGCAATTTACATTTTACTCAAAAATATACCTATAAAGAGAAAAGTCAGACAAACTGAAAATTTTGCAGTGGTCTCTTAATTTTTGCCAGAGCTGTGTATATATATATTATATATATATATATATATATATACATATATATATATATACTGTATATACATACACAGTGCCTTGCGAAGGTATTCGGCCCCCAGGAACTTTTCAACCTTTTCCCACATATCATGCTTCAAACATAAAGATACAAAATGTAAATTTTTGGTGAAGAATCAACAACAAGTGGGACACAATTGTGAAGTTGAACGAAATTTATTGGTTATGTTAAATTTTTGTCGAAGTACAAAAACTGAAAAGTGGGGCGTGCAATATTATTCAGACCCTTTACTTTCAGTGTGTCACGCTGTTCTGTCTGTACTTGGTTGTCGGCGTGACAATGCATGTCTTTGCTTTAACCCTTTGCTCCTTTCCCCCTAATTGAGCTGGGATACTGTTGGCTGTTACCTGTATGGAGCCTGCTCAGTTCCCTGCTCTGCTGCTTAGCTGTTCATGTGGTGTTAGGTCTTTGCGTTGCTGCATGACCATCCACATGTGCGGTCCCTGGTTGCCGCTGTGGAAGCTGTCTGCGGGTTGCGAGGTCATTTGCAGCTGGTGCATGACTTTCCACGTGTGTCTGGGCATGCAGCCGCTGCCAGGTGCCCTGAGCCTCAGTTCCTTCATTGATTGTGTGTAATGGTTTCTGATTCTGCTAAGGGCATGCGTGGCCACACCTCCCCTGCTTTTATCAGGGTTACTGTGTGTACTTGAAATGCTGTCCCCAGCCAATTGCTGAGGGGCAGCTCCTATATAAAGGCTCCCTGCCCTATGGGCGGGGCCTTAGCTACTCACATAGCTTCTGAATCTTGCCATGTGTTGTGTGTTCCTGCACCTCTCCAGTCTACGTTTTGGTACCAAAGTCCTTGCCTTGATTCCTGTTTGGTCCTGTTCCTGCACCTGTCCTGGAGACAGTATTTCCAGGCCTCAATCCTTGATCCTGTACCTGACCCTATCTGAACTGTATCCTGCACCTCTCCTGTTTATGTTTTGGTACCAAAGTCCTTGCTTTGATTCCTGTTTGGTCCTGTTCCTGCGCCTGTCCTGGAGGCGGTATATCCAGAATCCTTGATCCTGTACCTGTCCTGTACCTGACTTTGTCTGAACTGTGACTGCTGAGTTATGTTCCTGGATGTCCTTTTGTGTCCTGAACCCCGTGCCCAGTGACTGACTCTTTGCTAACTGACTTTCTGTGATATAACCTGGGTTCATCTTGGAAGTAGGAGTGCGGTGTGTCTGCTGAGTTTCTGCTACTCTGTGCTCAGCTTGTTATTCGGTGCTATCTCCAGCCGGCTCCTGTTCAACCCGGTGGGGCTTGCACCAGACCGCTTGGGTTCCTTTTTAGGTCGCTGCCAGATGTCCGGAGTCCGATGACTGTGGCCTCTTGCCCGGAGTCTGATGACCATGGCCTGATTCAGATGTCTGAGGACCACTTCCAGATGTCCGGATCCTATCCTTCCCTGCCTGATGCCCGGAGCCTGATATCCGCAGGCCGATGTCTGGAACTTGTCGATCGTTGCCAGATGTCCGGAGTCCGATGCCAGTGTTCTGATGTTCCTGAGATCCAGTCCGTGTTCCTGTGTCTGTGTTCCTGATGTCCAGTCTGTGTTCCTGATTCCATGTTCCTGAGTCCGTGTTCCTGTGTCCGTGTTCCTGATTTCCAGTCTGTGTTCCTGTGTCTGTGTCAGGAGTCGAACCCAGTACCTCTTGTCCACTGGCCAACAGCTCTACCATCTGAGCTATTCTGCTGGCTGCAAAGTTCCTTGCTGAACCCAGATACCATTGACTGTTCTTCCTGATTGGCTACACCTAGTGCTCTCTTGATTGGGCCTCTGATTGCCAATTACACACCCTATATAAACCTGGCCCTGTGGGTGTGTCATTGCGAGATTATTGAGCTCCAAGCCTTTAGTCAAGCGTTTCCTGCTGATCCATTGCTACAAACACTGCTCTCCTGTGAACCGACCTCGGCCTGCCTTCTGACTACGCTCTCCGCCTGATCCATTGCTACAAACACTGCTCTCCTGTGAACCGACCTCGGCCTGCCTTCTGACTACGCTCTCCGCCTGATCCATTGCTACAAACACTGCTCTCCTGTGAACCGACCTCGGCCTGCCTTCTGACTACGCTCTCCGCCTGATCCATTGCTACAAACACTGCTCTCCTGTGTACCGACCTCCGGCTGCCATCTGACTACGCTACCTGCCTCTGCTTCCCCTAGTGTTTGCAGTAACATCGGCTCCAACCCAGACGGGATCTTGACAGAATAATCTCGCGCCAAAATGGAGTCCGCTGTGAACACCCTGAGACGGCAAGTTACGGAGCTTCAAAGTTTTTGTACGGACTCTCAAGGAAAATATGCCAAGTTACAAACTGATTTCACGGCGATACAACAGGAAGTAATTGAGCTACAAAAACAACTACTGGACGTGCGCAATTCAGGGTCCGAATCAAATGCGCGGCTGCCGCTGCCTGCAAAGTTCAGTGGGGATCGCAAGCAGTACCGAGGATTCCTCAATCAATGCCGCATATACTTCCAGATGCAACCTGCTCCCTTTACCAGTGAGAGGAAGAAAGTTTTTTTCATGATAAATCTCCTGACGGATGAAGCTCTTGCTTGGGCTTCACCTTATGTAGAAAAGGACTATGCCCTCCTTAATGACCTGGAAGCTTTCATCGCAGCTATGAATCAAGTTTTTGATGACCCAAACCGCTGTGCCACAGCAGAAACCAAATTACATAATTTGCACCAAGGACGTCGCTCTGTTGCGGAATATACATCGGAGTTCCGTCGCTGGGTGGCCGACACCACCTGGAATCCAGTGGCCCAGAGAAGTCAATTTCGACGAGGGTTATCAGAACCAGTGAAAGACGAGCTTGCCAGGGTTGAGACCCTGACCAGTTGGAGGACTTTATTCAACTATGTATCCGGATTGACCAGAGACTTACTGAAAGGAGAAAGGAGAGACTGCGAGCACTTGGGAATAGCCCTGGCTTCTCATTTTCAGCATCAGACCACCAAGAAAAGACGCAAGTTGTGTCTGAACCGATGCAGATCGACGTCATCCGAAGACCACTCTCTGCACAGGAGAAGGAGAGGCGACGTGCAGAACATCTCTGCCTCTATTGTGGGGACCCTGGACACTATGCCATCAACTGTCCTAACAAAAGGACTATAGCCTTTACCAACAACAGGTCTGCCAGCAATACGGACCTTTCTCAGCAGTCGGATTCCATCTTGCAGACTATCTCATCAGTAACGCCAGAAATAGACAAAATACATACCACATCATCTCATTTTGTAATCCCCATTCAGGTTGTAATGGGCACCCAAAAAATACAATGCTCTGCCCTGTTGGATTCGGGAGCAGGAGGAAATTTTATGGACTTAAAATTTACACGTGATAATGATATTTCCAGTAGGACCAAATCCACACCAATTGAAATGGAAACTGTGGATGGATCACCTTTGTCTTCTGGACCTGTCACGCATGAGACAATCGAACTGGAGATTTGTATCGACCCGGATCATCATGAAGCTGTCAGTTTCCACCTTATTTCATCTCCGAAATTTCCGGTTATTCTAGGGATCCCCTGGTTTTCAGTCCATAACCCTTCTATCAACTGGGCATCAAGGACCATCACCTTTCCATCTGACTACTGTAAGAATAATTGTCATAAGGAACCCCCTGTTCTCCAACAAGTCCAAATCTCTGAGATTTCGCATGAGAAGGAAGAGAAACTACCACCTCAATATCAGCAGTTCTCTGATGTCTGCAGTAAGAAGAAAGCAGATCAATTACCTCCTCACCGTCCTTATGACTGTCCCATTGAATTGCTGCCAGGAGCAACCATTCCATTTGGACGGATTTACAATCTTTCCGAACCTGAATTGAAGGTATTAAGAAAGTTCCTGGATGAAAATTTAGAGAAAGGCTTTATTCGACCTTCCACATCTCCAGCTGGGGCACCCCTGTTCTTTGTTGAAAAGAAAGACTCCACTCTGCGGCCATGTATTGACTACAGAGAGATGAATAATATCACTGTCAAGAATCGCTACCCGCTACCCTTGATTCCTGAACTATTTGAGAGACTCCGTTCTGCGAAAATCTTTACGAAGCTGGATCTTAGAGGGGCTTACAACCTCATACGGATTCGCCCAGGAGATGAGTGGAAGACCGCCTTCAGAACGAGATATGGACATTTTGAATCTCTTGTTATGACCTTTGGCCTTAGCAATGCCCCAGCCACCTTTCAACATTTTATTAATGATGTATTTCGAGATTTCTTGGACCAATTCGTTGTGGCTTATCTCGATGACATTCTTATATTTTCAGACACCTTGGAAGAGCATCGCAGGCACGTCCAGTTAGTCTTGGAACGACTACAGGAGAACCATCTCTACATTAAACTTGAAAAATGTGAGTTTGAACAAACCAGTATCCAATTTCTGGGATATATCATCTCCCCAGAAGGTCTGAGCATGGATCCCGGCAAAATCAATGCTGTAGTGGACTGGCCTGTTCCAAGAAATTTAAAAGACGTCCAGCGTTTCATAGGATTTGCAAATTTTTACCGAAAATTTATAAAGAACTTTTCACGGATCATACTACCAATTACTACACTAACAAAAAAGACAAAAGCATTTTTCTGGTCTCCAGAGGCACAGGAGGCTTTTGACAAGTTGAAAACTCTTTTTACGTCTGCTCCATTGTTAGTACACCCAAATCCTGAATTGCCATTTACTGTCGAAGTGGACGCCTCGACTCTGCAGTGGGAGCTATTCTGTCTCAGCGAGTTGGGGACAAGATGCAACTTCACCCATGTGCGTTTCTTTCCCACACCATGTCATCTGCAGAAAAGAACTACGACATTGGTAATAAAGAACTGTTAGCCATTAAAGTTGCCTTCTCCGAGTGGAGACATCTTCTGGAAGGTGCCAATCACCCTGTGACTGTCCTCACGGACCACAAGAATCTTGAATTCCTCCGTACAGCAAAAAGATTGTCTGCAAGACAAGCACGATGGGCTTTATTTTTCTCAAGATTCAATTTTATAATCTCTTACCGGCCTGGTTCAAGGAATGGCAAGGCTGACGCCCTGTCTAGGATGTGTTCGGAACCTCAGGAGAGGTCTAGTAATGATGATACAATTCTAGGCCCTAAAAATTTTTTGGGAATATTGCACTCTAGAGGACTAGGTAATAGAATTAAAGATGGATATCAAGAGGACTCTTTCCTTAACCATCCTTCGGAAGACGTCGATCTTTCATTCAAAGAGGGGTTTTGGATGCAGAAACACCAAATATATGTACCTGAATCTTCTCGCCTTGAAGTCCTCAAAAGTGTCCATGATTCTAAACTGGCAGGACATCCTGGAGTTGCAAAAACACAAGACTTACTACTTCGTTTCTTTTGGTGGCCTAATTGTAGGAAGGACGTGAGGAAATATGTTTCAACCTGTTTAACATGCGCACGAAACAAGACCCCACGATCGTCTCCTCTAGGACTCTTGCAACCACTCCCAGTTCCATCCAGGCCTTGGGGATCTATTTCCATGGATTTTATTGTGGAACTACCCCCTTCCAAACAGATGACCGTCATCCTTGTCATAGTGGACCGACTCACAAAAATGGCCCACTTTATTCCAACTGAAGGAATTCCTACTGCTGAAAAAACTGCAGAACTGATGATCAAAGAAGTATTCAGGTTACATGGAATTCCTGACAGCGTGGTGTCTGACAGAGGCGTTCAGTTTACGTCAAAATTTTGGAAGAGTTTCTGTACAGCCTTGGGAGTCACGGTGAATCTTTCTACCGCTTTCCATCCTCAGTCCAATGGCCAGACGGAGAGAACGAACCAGACTTTGGAGCAATACCTCCGTTGCTTCATTTCCTATCTTCAGGATGACTGGGTGGACTATTTACCAACAGCAGAGTTTGCCTACAACAACTCCATACATAGCGCTACATCTCAAACCCCATTTTTTGCTAATTATGGAGTACATCCAGTATTTATCCCTAATCTGCCAGTGAACACTCCCATTCCTGCTGTTAATGACAGGCTTACAAAATTACAGGAATCCCAGAAGGAATTATCAGAGATATTGCTCAAGACCCAGGAAGAATATAAGGAAGCAGCAGATAAACATCGGAGAGTGCCCCCTGCTCTTCAGGTTGGAGACAAAGTTTGGCTGTCCACTAAAAACCTTAAGACACATGTGCCATCCTCCAAATTGGGTCAGAAATTCATTGGACCTTTTCAAATTTCTGCAAAAATTAACCAGGTTGCTTTTCGTTTAAAACTTCCCAACAATCTAAAGATTCATCCAGTGTTTCACATATCCTTGCTCAAACCCTTCTGTGAAAACCCGTTTCCAGGAAGAATTCAGCCACCTCCTCCACCAGAAAGGATCCGTGGTGAAGAAGAATACATTGTGGATAAGATTCTGGACTCCCGAAAATTCAGAGGTAAACTGCAGTATCTGGTGCAGTGGAAGGGTTACGGACCAGAGGAAAATTCATGGGAACCAAGGGACAACGTCCATGCTCCTAGACTGACAAGAGCCTTTCATCAAAGGTACCCGGATAAGCCAGCTCCTGAGATGTCCAGAGGCCATCCTGGAAGGAGGGGAGTACTGTCAGGAGTCGAACCCAGTACCTCTTGTCCACTGGCCAACAGCTCTACCATCTGAGCTATTCTGCTGGCTGCAAAGTTCCTTGCTGAACCCAGATACCATTGACTGTTCTTCCTGATTGGCTACACCTAGTGCTCTCTTGATTGGGCCTCTGATTGCCAATTACACACCCTATATAAACCTGGCCCTGTGGGTGTGTCATTGCGAGATTATTGAGCTCCAAGCCTTTAGTCAAGCGTTTCCTGCTGATCCATTGCTACAAACACTGCTCTCCTGTGAACCGACCTCGGCCTGCCTTCTGACTACGCTCTCCGCCTGATCCATTGCTACAAACACTGCTCTCCTGTGAACCGACCTCGGCCTGCCTTCTGACTACGCTCTCCGCCTGATCCATTGCTACAAACACTGCTCTCCTGTGAACCGACCTCGGCCTGCCTTCTGACTACGCTCTCCGCCTGATCCATTGCTACAAACACTGCTCTCCTGTGTACCGACCTCCGGCTGCCATCTGACTACGCTACCTGCCTCTGCTTCCCCTAGTGTTTGCAGTAACATCGGCTCCAACCCAGACGGGATCTTGACAGTCTGTGTTCCTGATGTCCAGTCCGTGTTCTTGATGTTCGGTCCGTGTTCCTGATGTCCAGTCCGTGTTCCTGATTCCATGTTCCTGATGTCCGGTCCGTATTCCTGATTCCATGTTCCTGAGTCCTTGTTCCTGAGATCCAGTCCGTGTTCCTGTGTCCGTGTTCCTGATGTCCAGTCTGTGTTCCTGATTCCGTATTCCTGATTCCATGTTCCTGAGTCCGTGTTCCTGATGTCCGGTCCATGTTCCTGAGATCCAGTCCATGTTCCTGATGTCCAGTCCGTGTTCCTGATGTCCGGTCCTTGTTTCTGATGTCCAGTCCTTATTCCTGATTCCATGTTCCTGTGTCCATGCTCCTGAGGTCCAGTTCGTGTTCCTGAGTTCGTGATCCTGATGTCCTCGTGTGTCCTGTCTGCGTCCTGATGACCTCATGTACCCTGATGTTTTACCTGCGTCCTGATGACCTCGTGTACCCTGATGTCATGATTGTGTCCTGATGTCCCACCTATGTGTGCCGCGGTGATCCGTTGGTGCCTTGGGGTCCACAGAATCCCGGGTCCCCCTCTGTGGTATGTAGGGTCCATATTGCGTCCCCGGTGGACGCCCGCACCACTCCGTAGTGGTCGGTCAGCATGGGGCGATTATGGGCTGGGCCGCTTCTCGGCGGCTGCAGCCAATCGTGACACAGTGCAGCAAACTCACTCCAGAAGTTCATTGTGGATCTCTGAATGATCCAATGTTGTCCTAAATGACTAATGATGATAAATATAATCCACCTGTGTGTAATCAAGTCTCCGTATAAATGCACCTGCTATATGATAGTCTCAGGGTTCTGTTTGAAGCACAGAGAGCATCATGAAGACCAAGGAACACAACAGGCAGGTCCGTGATTCTGTTTTGGAGAAGTTTAAATCCGGATTTGGATGCAAAATGATTTTGAAAACTTTAAACATCCCAAGGAGCACTGTGCAAGTGATCATATTGAAATGGAAGGAGTATCTGGCAGACCCGGCACTGATTAAGGAGCGGGCCTCTGACTGCGTAGCCCCCCATAGACTTTGCTAGAGGGTCAGATCACGGTGCCAGAATTCCCCCCTCCCACTATTCCTCCCCAGGTGATTCTATACTGGGACCCCCCGATGACCAATGGGGAGAAGAGGAAGGGGCAGACAGCCACACCCATGGGGGTTAAATCCAGGAACCAGGGGTCAGTGCTTCCTCTTTCTCCTTGGCTGACCCCTGGTAGCTGTTGTGCGGACCACCGGATCTCCTCCTTGTCACGATGGGCTGCAGCAGACATACAAATAGAAGCAACAGAGAATAACGAATCTAACATACTGTTAAGTATCCCGCAGGATATTCTACTTGTTCTTTGTCAATAAAATGAAGCGGGTTTGGAAGGCCCGACTATACTGTACCCTGGGTCCGGCCAGCAGCTTGTGGAACAGTGGGAGACACAGAGATTGTATGTAAGAATTCAAAGGTTCTTACCTTCCCGGGATTTTTCTGTGTGTTCCTCTGTCTCAGTCTGCAAAGGTGCCGGGCTTCAGGTACTGCTTGAGCCTTCTTCTTCCCAGCCCCGCCCTTGGGACGCCAGATCTGTAAGGCCTGGGTCTCACATAGCGATACACCAGCGATCCCGACGACGATATGCACTTGTCAGGATAGCTGGTGTATCGCTACATGATCGCTGCTGAGCTGCCAAACAGGCAACTCAGGGCAGCGATCAGCACAGCGACACTGCGGGTAACATCGCTTAGTTACCAGTAGTGTACCTTGGATACCAGCGCCCTGATGCAGGGAGCTGGTAACCAAGGTACACATCGGGTTTCCAGGCGCTGCGCGGTGCCTGGAAACCCGCTGTGTACCTTGGTTACCAGCTCCCTGCATCAGGGCGCTGGTATCCAAGGTACACAGCGGGTTTCTAGGCACAGCCCCGCGCCTGGAAACCCGCTGTGTACCTTGGTTACCAGCGGATCGCTGGTCTCCCCGCCTGTCACACGCAGCGATGCGTGCCTGTCAGCGGGAGACCAGCGATCAAAAAAATGTCCAGGACATTCAGCGACGATCAGCGATACCCAGCAGGGGGGCTGATCGTCGCTGAATGTCACACAGCGATATCGCTGGGGAGATCGCTGCTGCGTCACAAAACTAGTGACTCAGCAGCAATCTCGCTAGCGAGATCGCTGTGTGAGACGGAGGCTTAAGGGTGGTCTCTAATTCAGACCCTCTCAGTATATTAGATCGTGCCAGATTAAGTATAGCTTAGATCGAGGCAAGATGGTGAGATGAAATGACACAGGAGACAAGTCTCTGATTCTGATGCCAAGGTCATCTAGCTTTAATCAATGCCCCCAGCCAGCTTATATACCCTACTGGACTGGGCGTATACATGCATTAGGTAATGGTGTTTTCCAGAACATCTTAGCAAATCATTTATTACAGTAAATACATCTTGTCACGCATCTCATAGGTCATGTCAGCTTGACCAATTGGTTATCTAACTAAGGAATTCATTAATCAACAGGTGTACCCTTTGATGGACCCCCCAATTGTCATCATGAGCAGTTATATCTTTATTACTTTATTGATTAAATGCATACTTTATCGTTATTGCTTGTAACCATCATGGCACTCCCCATTATTAGGGTGATTATCCCATAGTTTTAAGAACACGTAGGCATCTAGTTGACAACCTTTGATATCATATGTCACGCTGCTGGTTTCATCAGAAAATAATGTCATGTTGGAATATAGCAAAGTGATTTCCAAAAGGGATTATTATATAAGCTCTAGCATTAACAAGGGTATTAGAATATAGAATATAGAAGGGTCTACCAGATCCCGAACTAGGGAAGGGCAGAGACCGGGGTTCTGTGGCAGCTGAGCATGTGGACAAGGAAGAGACACATAGAACTTGATTACACCGCACAACTTCAGGTATAGAGGAAGTAAAGTTTACTAAAGCAATAAAGTAAAGACACACAGTACATAAATCAAACATGACTATGCCAGGCTCCCGATTCCACACCTCCCAGAAGGGTACCACCCAGAGGACCCCAAGGCACCAACGGATCACCGCGGCACACATAGGTGGGACATCAGGACACAGGCATGACATCAGGGTACACAAGGTCATCAGGACGCAGGGAAAACATCAGGGTACATGAGGTCATCAGGACGCAGACAGGACACACGAGGACATCAGGATCACGAACTCAGGAACACGAACTGGACCTCAGGAGCATGGACACAGGAACATGGAATCAGGAACAAGGACCGGACATCAGGAACACGGACTGGACATCAGGAACACGGACTGGATCTCAGGAACATGGACCGGACATCAGGAACACGGACTCAGGAACAGGGAATCAGGAACACGTACCGGACATTAGGAACACGGAATCAGGAACACGGACTGGACATCAGGAACACGGACACAGGAACTTGGACTGGATCTCAGGAACACGGACTCAGGAACATGGAATCAGGAACACAGACCGGACATCAGGAACACGGACCGGACATCAGGAACACGGACCGGACATCAGGAACACGGACTGGACATCAGGAACACGGACCGGACATCAGGAACACGGACTGGACATCAGGAACACGGACACAGGAACACGGACTGGACATCAGGAACACGGACAAAGGAACACGGACTGGACATCAGGAACACGGACACAGGAACACGGACTAGATCTCAGGAACATCAGAAGACTGGCATCGGACTCCGGACATCTGGCAACGATCGACAGGTTCCGGACATCGGCCTGCGGACATCAGGCTCCGGACATGAGGCCGCAGTATCAGGCTCAGGACATCTGGCAACGATCGGCAGGCTCCGGGCATCAGGCAGGGAAGGATAGGATCCGGACATCTGGAAGTGGTCCTCAGACATCGGAAATCAGGCCGTGGTCATCAGGCTCCGGGCAAGAGGCCACGGTCATCGGACTCCGGACATAGCACCGAATAACAAGCTGAGCACAGAGTAGCAGAAACTCAGCAGACACACCGCACTCCTACTTCCAAGAGGAACCCAGGTTATATCACAGAAAGTCAGTTAGCAAAGAGTCACAGTCACTGGGCACAGGGTTCAGGACACAGAAGGACTTCCAGGAACATAACTCAGCAGACACTGTTCAGACAAAGTCAGGTACAGGACCAAGGATTCAAGCCTGGATATACCACCTCCAGGACAAGCGCAGGAACAGGACCAAACAGGAATCAAAGCAAGGACTTTGGTACCAAAACATAAACAGGAGAGGTGCAGGATACAGTTCAGACAGGGTCAGGTACAGGATCAAGGACTGAGGCCTGGATATACCGTCTCCAGGACAGGTGCAGGAACAGGACCAAACAGGAATCAAGGCAAGGACTTTGGTATCAAAACATAGACTGGAGAGGTGCAGGAACACACAACACACATGGCAAGATTCAGAAGCTTTGTGAGTAGCTAAGGCCCCGCCCATAGGGCAGGGAGCCTTCATATGGGAGCTGCCCCTCAGCAATTGGCTGGGGACAGCATTTCAAGTACACACACTGACCCTGATAAAAGCAGGGAAGGTGTGGCCACGCATGCCCTTAGCAGAATCAGAAACCATTACACACAATCAGTGAAGGAACTGAGGCTCAGGGCACCTGGCAGCGGCTGCACGTGTGTGGCCCAGCTATGCAGGCACACATAAAAATCCAGGAGAGTGCACAGGAAGGTAATCGCAACGCTTGATATGCATTCACTGTCACTCACACTTTCAGACACACCCATCTGAGGCATAAGGGGGAGTGACACGTATCAGAAGTGGTCAGTCAGTCAGCCAACCTAGGAGGGAGAGCAGTGGAATCTGGTTCCTGTCTACGGACGGATCAGTTCAGTGTCAGTCCAGTCGGGACTTAGAGGATACTGAGGGCTGCTCAGCGAGCCCTAGAGAAAGCTGGCCTCGCCATTGAAAGTTACAAGTGCTTATGTTAAGAGCGGGAAGCAGGGCGAAGGGCGCAGTGGAGAAGTTAGAAAAGTGCAACAGGTATTGGATTACCTGCACTAAATTGCCGGACACCGGGGTCCGAAGCGTTGCTAGTGTTTCAAGCATAGTAACAAGAAAAGCGGAGGCATCTGGACTACAGGTCGCAGAGTGCAGCCCAAAGCGTCAATACGTAACCGGAGTCAGGGAGAACGGGGACTTTGAGTCAAGCGCAGACAAAAGTAAAAACTTAGTTCTCACCACTTAGAAGGCTCCACCACAATGTTGGCCGGGCAGTACAGCTATTGAGAAAGCTGGAGATTCAGAGTTAACTTCGCTTCAGGCAAGTTGGACTCACCTACATTTGAAGTAAAGGAGGCCTCTAACCTGCTCAGCGGTTACCCGAATGTGCACTCTCCACCCCGACCAGCTCCCCGGGATCTGCATGAACCATCTACCAGTAAAAGGTATGAAAAGAAGCTGCATTGTGTGTGACTGAATTATTAGCTACACCCTGCATCATCATCACCATAGACTTCCAGGGACCAGTCTCACCTGTGGGAGACTTACCACCCAGCTGCCCCCATAACATCCCCTGTGAAGATCCTAATAGCAGCGCTGGTCTAATTGACCAGATACCACAGGTGGCGTCACGAACTACCTATCCTAAATATCCCCTGTAAATATCCCCCAATTGTATGAGCGCCCAGGGCCACGGACCGAGTCCCGCTGCCAGTGACAAACCCCATAGACTTTCATGGGCTCGGTGCCGAGTACCCCATTGCCCTGGTACTAAGTGCGACTCACACGCCCAGACACATGTGGAAAGTCATGCACCAGCTGCAAATGACCTCGCAACCCGCGGACAGCTTCCACAGCGGCAACCCGGGACCGCACATGTGGATGGTCATGCAGCAAAGCAAAGACCTAACACCACATGAACAGCTACGCAGCAGAGCAGGGAACTGAGCAGGCTGCATACAGGTAACAGCCAACAGTATCCCAGCTCAATTAGGGGGAAAGGAGCAAAGGGTTAAAGCAAAAACATGCATTGTCACGCCGACAACCAAGTACAGACAGAACAGTGTGACACTCCTGCTAACATGTCGGATCCCCTGATCGAGGCCCTGCGGCAGAGAGCAGCACAGGAAGGTGAGCCATGGGTGCAAGCCGTTATAGCCGGCCTTGGAGCTCACCTCCCTGTGCCCTCTCCGGCCCCCCCAGCGGCTCCCCCGGCGCCCAGTGAGGCTGCACGGGACCCCATATCTCCCGACATGTTAGGCCCCAGCCCCTCTGGCCCCGGTGTCGACGCCTTGCTTGGGTCCCCCACAGAGCTCGGCCCCTTGGAGCCTTGCTCCTCGCGTCTCGGGGCATCCCCCTCCCATCCCCTCCAAACCGAGTCCGGCACCTCAGGCCCCAAAGTGCCCTCCCTGCCGGCTGCCCAGACAGATCCCGGGTCGGCAAAACCCGAGACCCCCCACCAACCTCCTGCTTCCTTGCCGGGTCCCGGTTTCGTCGTGGCAGGGGCCCCTTCAGGCAGACACTCCATGTGCTCCTCCAAGCCCCCGGAGCGCCAGTACGTCGTTGGTGGCACAGCGATGCGATGGGTCCTTGTCTCGTCCGTGGCCCCCCTGCCTTGGGCCATGGTTGGCGTGGCTCCATCCGAGCCCCCGCCCCGGCCTGCGCCGCTCCGGGCCACTGCAGCCTCCGCTCACCGCGCCACTCGGCCCACGCTTTCCTTCCGGCTGCCTCGCCGTCGGTGGGAGGGTTATTGTGAATGTGTTAGAAATTAATTCTGAGCAGAAGCTCCCTCTGGTGGTTACAAACAGTACTGAACCATTCAATGAGGATTGGCAATCAGGAGTTACAGACTGGTCTTATATAAGGGAGGTTCCCTCCCATCATGGTTGCCGGTGATCAATTGTTCTTGTCTCAACTGTGGTTCCTGGTTCACTTGGAAGCTTGCTGAGTCTTGCCTCTTCTTCTGCTCTCAGATAAGATATTTTCTGTTTTTTGTTTTTGTGCTTTCCATTTGCATATTTCTCTGCATTTCTGTGAGGTTAGCCAGGTTTCCCCACCCCCCCAGGGGGCTTGGGCTCCTCTCAGTTCTTCTGGAGCCACTGTTATTTGTTCATTTGCTTTTTCCAGTTTTTTCAGTGGCTGCGGCTTAGTTTTGTTACACCAGAGAACTAATTTAGGTGGTAGAGGTCGTGTGATCTCAGGTGTTTTTGCAATTAGTAGAGTTGGTATTTTTTAGGGTTTTTTGGTTTGCAGTAAGTGTCCTTCCTATCCTTTTCTGTCTAGGCAGATTGGGCCCCAACGTTTGCTCATACTATTTTCTGTCTGTGTCTGTATTTCCTCTTGTCTATCCGCCATTACATGTTTGGGGGCTTCCTATGTTCTTTGGGGATCTACTCCGGGGCAGATAGCTTTCCTCTTTCTATCTTTAGGTGTAGTTAACCTCTCAGGCTGTGACGAGGAGTCTAGGACCAACGTAGGAACGCTCCACGGCTGCCTTTAGTTGTGGTGGTTAGTCAGGGTACTGCAATCCAGTAGATTCCAACCTCTCTGGTGTATTGCCGTTTTTGCCTGCTCTCCTCAGCTACCAAATCATAACAGTATCACCAGCCAAACTGAAAATTATATGGTACTCAACAGAAGGGAAAAATAGTAAAAGGAAAAAGAAAAAACGAAGTTGTCAGAATTTTTTTTTTTTTCTCTGTTTGTTGCATTTTTTCCCTCTTTTTCTCTGGGTGCTGAGGAGGATTTTTTTTTCTCTCAATGGAGTTTGCACAGTTGTCTGGCCGTATGGATCAGCTTGCCACTGAAGTTCAGAGTATTGCTACCTATCTTGCAGGGTTGCCGGTTGTGGAACCTAGGATCCCCATGCCAGATTTATTTTTGGGGGATCGAGCTAAATTTCTGAATTTCAAAAATAACTGTAAGTTGTTTTTTTGCCTTAAAACCTAAGTCCTCAGGGAACGCAGCACAGCAGGTTCAAATTGTCATCTCTCTCCTGCGCGGCGATCCTCAGGATTGGGCTTTTTCCCTGACACCTGGGGACCCTGTTTTGAGTAATGTTGATGCATTTTTTCTGGCTCTGAGGTTATTGTACGATGAACCTAATGTCACTGATCAAGCTGAAAAAACCTTGTTAGCATTAAATCAGGGGCTTGAGGACGCTGAGTTGTACTGTCAGAAATTCCAAAAGTGGGCCGTCCTGACCAAATGGAATGATGATGCTTTGGCAGCCCTTTTTTGGAAGGGTCTGTCAGAGAATGTAAAAGATGTTATGGTGGGTTTCCCTGCTCCCTCTGGTCTCAATGATTCTATGTCATTAGCGATTCAACTTGACAGACGTTTGCGTGAGCGTAGAGGTATGCGTGGAATAGTGTTGCCTTGTGAACCAGCTTCTGAACCCATGCAGTGTGATAGAGTGGCTTCTGGGGCACAGCGTCATGAGTTTCGTAAACGCAATGGGTTATGTTTCTACTGTGGTGACGCCTCTCATGCTATTTCAGTCTGCCCTAAGGGGGGAAGACGTTTTGCACGCTCAGTTGTCTTGGGTAGTGTTCAGACTAAATTTCTGTTGACTGTTACCCTGATTTGCTCCCTGTCCACATTTTCTGCTCAGGCTTTTGTTGATTCGGGAGCAGCTATTAACCTGATGGATTTTGATTTTGCTAAACGTTGTGGGTTTCCCTTGATACCCCTACGGAAGTCTATTCCCTACTGGGGATTGATTCTACCCCTTTGGCTGAGAATAAACCCCAGTTCTCTACTCAGGTGATAATGAGGGTTGAACCTGATCATCAGGAGAGTTGCAAATTTTTGGTGCTGTATAATCTGCATGACATTGTTGTACTGGGTTTCCCTTGGTTGCAGCCTCATAATCCTGTTTTGGTTTGGAAATCTGTGTCTGTAACCAGTTGGGGCTGCCAATGTGTTAATGCCAACACTCCTGTTTTTTCTGCCTCTCCCCAGGCTCAGGATGTTCCTGACTTTTTGACTGATTTTTCTGATGTGTTTAGCCAAAGTAAATCTGCATCCTTGCCCCCCCCATAGGAGCTATGACTGCGCTATTGAATTAGTGCCTGGTAGTAAATTCCCTAAAGGTCGCCTTTTTAACTTGTCTGTACCTGAACATGACGCTATGTGGTCTTATATCAAGGAGTCATTGGAGAAGGTTCATATCAGACCATCCTCTTCACCCTTGGGTGCCGGTTTTTTCTTTGTGGCCAAAAAGGATGGTTCATTAAGGCCGTGTATTGATTATCGTCTCTTGAACAATATCACTGTGAAATATCAATATCCGTTACACTTGATTTCTGACCTGTTTTCCAGGGTGAAAAGTGCTACTTGGTTTACCAAGCTTGACCACAGGGGGGCGTATAACCTTATTCGCATTAAGCACGGGGATGAATGGAAGACGGCGTTTAATACCCAGAGGGGCATTTTGAGTACCTAGTGATGCCCTTTGGGCTCACTAATGCTCCTTCCGTATTCCAGTCCTTCATGAATGACATTTTCAGGTATTTTGTGGATAAATTTCTGATTGTTTATTTGGATGATATCTTGATTTTTTCCAATGACTGGGACTCTCATGTGAAACATGTTCGGACTGTGTTCCAGATTTTGAGAGAGAATGCTCTGTATGTGAAGGGATCAAAGTGTCTTTTTGGTGTACAGA
The DNA here is from genome assembly GCA_033576555.1 of Oophaga sylvatica. NCBI lineage: Eukaryota > Metazoa > Chordata > Amphibia > Anura > Dendrobatidae > Oophaga > Oophaga sylvatica. Next base: position 21,033 of record JARQOD010009950.1, read on the forward strand.
GGATCTCATTTCTGGGATTCATTTTGTCCCCATCTGTTATTGAAATGGACCTGGTCAAGGTTCAGGCCATCTGTGATTGGGTCCAACCTACTTCATTAAAGGCTCTTCAGAGATTCTTGGGTTTTGCCAATTTTTATCGTAAATTTATTGGTAATTTCTCTGTTATTGTTAAACCATTGACTGATTTGACCAAAAAGGGTTCTGATGTGGTGAATTGGCCTCATGAGGCAGTCTCTGCGTTTCAGGAACTTAAGCAGAGATTCACTTCTGCTCCTGTTCTACGGCAGCCTGATGTTTCTCTGCCATTTCAGGTGGAGGTTGATGCCTCTGAAATTGGGGCAGGTGCCATTTTGTCCCAAAGAGATCCAGAGACCTCTAAAAGTAACCCTTGTGCCTTTTTCTCTCAAAAATTTTCTCCAACTGAACGTAATTATGACGTGGGTAATCGGGAGTTATTGGCCATGAAGTGGGCTTTTGAAGAGTGGAGACATTGGCTGGAGGGAGCCAAACATCAGGTGGTGGTCCTCACGGACCATAAGAATCTGGTTTATCTGGAATCAGCCAAGCGACTTAATCCTAGACAGGCCAGGTGGAGGTGGGCCTTGTTTTTCACATGTTTTAATTTTGTGGTTTCCTTTCTTCCTGGCACTAAGAATGTTAAGGCGGATGCCCTCTCGAGGAGTTTCCTTGCGGACTTTCCTGAGTTATCTGATCCTGCTGTTATTTTGAAAGAGGGTGTAGTTCTTTCCGCCATCTCGCCCAATTTGAGACTGGCTCTGGAAGGGTGTCAGGAGGATAAACCCGAGCGCTGCCCTATTGGGAAATTGTTTGTCCCAGACCGGTGGAAAAAGAGTGTGATGTCTGAGATTCATTGTTCCGCTTTGGCCGGTCATCCTGGAATTTTTGGTACCAGAGACTTGGTTAGTCGGTCCTTTTGGTGGCCTACTTTGTCTCGTGACGTCAGGGAATTTGTGCAGTCCTGCGGGACTTGCTCTCGCTCCAAGCCTTGATCTCGCTCTAGTGGTTTGTTGATGCCATTGCCTGTGCCCAAGAGACCATGGACCCATATCTCTATGGATTTCATTTCCGACCTCCCTGTTTCTCAGAGAATGACCGTTATCTGGGTGATTTGTGATAGGTTTTCCAAAATGATACATCTTGTGCCATTACCTAAGTTGCCTTCCTCCTCCGAATTGGTGCCTTTGTTCCTTCAGCACGTGGTTCGGTTACACGGCATTCCTGAGAACATTGTGTCTGACAGAGGAGTCCAGTTTGTTTCCAGATTTTGGAGGACTTTTTGTTCTAAACTTGGTGTTCAATTGTCTTTCTCCTCGACTTTTCATCCTCAGACCAATGGACAAACTGAGAGAACAAACCAGACATTGGAGACTTATCTGAGATGCTTTGTGTCTGCTGATCAAGATGACTGGGTCTCTTTTTTGCCTTTGGCTGAGTTTGCTCTTAATAATAGGGCTAGCTCTGCCACTTTGATGTCTCCATTTTTCTGCAATTTTGGGTTTCACCCTCGATTTTCTTCGGGACAGACGGAGGCTTCTGTCGGTCCAGGTGTTGACTCTGTTGTGGAGCGTATGCAGCAGATTTGGGACCAGGTAGTTGAGAGGTTGTCCCTCTCTCAGGAGAGGGCCCAGCGGTTTGCCAACCGGCATAGGACTGATGGTCCTCGGTTTGAAGTGGGGGACTTGGTCTGGTTGTCCTCAAGAAATATCCCTATGAGAGTTGCATCTCCTAAGTTTAAGCCTAGGTTCATTGGACCTTATAAGATCATGGAGATTCTTAATCCTGTTTCCTTTCGTTTGCTTCTTCCAGGGACATTTATGATTCATAACGTGTTCCACAAGTCCTTATTGAAGAGGTTTGTCGAGCCAGTGGTTCCTATGGCTGCGCCTCCTGACCCTGTTTTGGTTGAGGGCAATCTGGAGTATGTGGTTGAGAAAATATTGGACTCTCGTTTTTCTAGACGGAAACTCCAGTATTAGGTTAAGTGGAGAGGTTATGGTCAGGAGGACAATTCTTGGGTGTTTGCTTCGAACATCCATGCTAGGAGACTGATCCGTGCGTATTACAGAGCTCATCCTGACCGACCTGGTTGCCCAAATGAGGGTTCGGTGACCCCTCCTCAAGGAGGGGGTACTGTTGTGAATGCGTTAGAAATGAATTCTGAGCAGAAGCTCCCTCTGGTGGTTACAAACAGTACTGAACCATTCAATGAGGATTGGCAATCAGGAGTTACAGACTGGTCTTATATAAGGGAGGTTCCCTCCCATCATGGTTGCCGGTGATCAATTGTTCTTGTCTCAACTGTGGTTCCTGGTTCACTTGGAAGCTTGCTGAGTCTTGCCTCTTCTCCTGCTCTCAGATAAGATATTTTCTGTTTTTTGTTTTTGTGCTTTCCATTTGCATATTTCTCTGCATTTCTGTGAGGTTAGCCAGGTTTCCCCCCCCCCCTGGGGGGCTTGGGCTCCTCTCAGTTCTTCTGGAGCCACTGTTATTTGTTCATTTGCCTTTTCCAGTTTTTTCAGTGGCTGCGGCTTAGTTTTGTTACACCAGAGAAGTAATTTAGGTGGTAGAGGTCGTGTGATCTCAGGTGTTTTTGCAATTAGTAGAGTTGGTATTTTTTAGGGTTTTTTGGTTTGCAGTAAGTGTCCTTCCTATCCTTTTCTGTCTAGGCAGATTGGGCCCCAACGTTTGCTCATACTATTTTCTGTCTGTGTCTGTATTTCCTCTTGTCTATCCGCCATTACATGTTTGGGGGCTTCCTATATTCTTTGGGGATCTGCTCCGGGGCAGATAGCTTTCCTCTTTCTATCTTTAGGTGTAGTTAATCTCTCAGGCTGTGACGAGGCGTCTAGGACCAACGTAGGAACGCTCCACGGCTGCCTTTAGTTGTGGTGGTTTAGTCAGGGTACTGCAATCCAGTAGATTCCAACCTCTCTGGTGTATTGCCGTTTTTGCCTGCTCTCCTCAGCTACCAAACCATAACAGAGGGTGTTATGTTTGAGGTAGCTGAGGAGAAAAAACAAAAACGGCAATACACCAGAGAGGCTGGAACCTATTGGATTGCAGTAACCTGAACTAACCACACAACTAGAGGTAGCCGTGGAGCGTTCCTACGTTGATCCTAGACACCTCGTCACAGCCTGAGAGATAACTACACCTAAAGGCAGAAAGAGGAAAGCTATCTGCCCCGGAGCAGATCCCCAAAGAAAATAGGAAGCCCCAAACATGTAATGGCGGTTAGACAAGAAGAAGCACGGACACAGACAGAAAATAGAATGAGCAAACGCTGGGGCCCAATCTATCTATACAGAAAAGTGCAGGAAAGGATTCTTACTGCAATCCAAAAAAAAAACCTAAAAAATACCAACTCTTCTGATTGCAAAAACACCTGAGATCACACGATCTCCACCCCCTAAATCAGGATTCTGGTGTAACAAAACTAAGCCACAGCCACTGAAAAAAACGGAAAAAGCAAATGAACAAATAACAGTGGCTACAGATAAACTGAGAGGAGCACAATCCCCAGAAGGGGACCTGGCTGACCTCCACAAAAGTGCAGCGAACTATGCAAAAAGCAAGCACAAAAATAAAAGCAGAAAATATCTTATCTGAAAGCAGAAGATGCAGGTAAGACTGAGCAAACTTCCAAAAGAACCAGGAACCACAACTGAGACAAGAACAATTGATCACCGGCAACCATCATGGGAGGGAACCTCCCTTATATCAGACCAGTCAGCAATCCCAGATTGCCATTCCTCGCTGAAAGGTTCAGTACTGTCTGTAACCACCAGAGGGAGCCTCTGCTCAGAAACCATCTCTAGCACATTCATAACAGTACCCCCCCTTGAGGAGGGGTCACCGAACCCTCACTTGTGCAACCAGGCCGATCAGGATGAGCTCAATGATAGGCACGGATCAGTCTCCTAGCATGGATGTCCGAAGCAAACACCCAAGAATTGTCCTCCTGACCATAACCTCTCCACTTAACCAAATACTGGAGTTTCTGTCTAGAAAAACAAGAATCCAATATTTTCTCAACCACATACTCCAGATTGCCCTCAACCAAAACAGGGTCAGGAGGCGCAGCCATAGGAACCACTAGCTCGACAAACCTCTTCAATAAGGACTTGTGGAACACTGTCACGCGGTCTTATGATATGTGTACGATGTCAGTAAACTATTCTTAAAAGAACCACACTCTATACAACATATAGATTAGCAACATCAGCATGTAAATATAGAATAGATTTACCTGACACGATATCCGTTGAACTCAGGGTTAATCTTGAGGACTTGATACACTGTCACAGGAAAGAGGAGGACCGGGGGTCTAACCTGACCCTAAACTGGGGTCCTAACTAATCCCTCACCTTGGAGGTACTGATAATGGTTCAGAGGTCCAAGTCTCCAGCCTAACCCTGTCTCCTATCAGTCCCTGAACCTGTAATCAGTCCTAAGAAGGATTCTGATTAACACCAGAGGGATATGGCCTGATCTCTGCTAAATACACAGATTAGACATATAATACAGACTGGAGAAAACACAGACTTGCATACACACTCAAACACAGAAGGAACATAAATGATCTGGGATATTAAACTCTAAGCAAGGTGAGCTTAAAAACAACTAAGGAGCTCTTTAACTTAAGTCTATACAGATACAATCCTATCTGTGGTCTGCATGAAGAATTTCACTGGCAACTCCCAACACAGACAACCAGAGATTTAAAGGAAACCAATCAACAAATAATTAATTGCAGCCGGGAGAAAACTGCACCCAGTTCCAGAACTGAGCACAGACAGAATTAACTCCCTAACTGCCAAACACAAAGAAACAGCAACTCAGCTGTGAAAAGTCAGACTGTGCAACCGCGACGATCTTCGTGGCGATGCACACATGACAGTACCCCCCTTTCTACGAGGGGCCTCCGGACCCTCAGGGCCAGGTTTGCCCGGGTGAGTTCTGTGGAAGGTCCGCACCAAACGATCTGCGTTAATGTCAGACGCAGGAACCCACGTCCTCTCCTCTGGACCATACCCTTCCAATGCACCAAGTACTGAAGGGACCGGCGATTCAGACGTGAGTCAATGATCTTTGACACTTGAAACTCCAAGTTACCATTGACCACCACTGGAGGAGGAGGTAGAGGTGATGGTATGACTGGTGCCACGTACCTCTTAAGTAATGACTTGTGGAACACATTGTGTATTTTAAACGTAGGAGGGAGGTCCAGACGAAATGCCACAGGATTAATTATGGAACTGATCCTGTACGGCCCGATGAATCTGGGGCCCAGCTTCCAGGAGGGAACTTTAAGTTTTATATTCCTGGTAGACAACCATACCAGATCGTTCACATTAAGATCTGGACCAGAAACTCTCCTCCTATCAGCCATACGTTTATAACGGTTCCCCATAGCACTCAGATTATTCAATACACCTCTCCACACTGAAGCAAGTGACGACGAGAAACGCTCCTCCTCAGGAACCCCAGAAGGGCCCCCCCCATTGAATGTACAAAACTGGGGATGAAAACCATATGCCCAAAAAACGGGGACTTACCAGTGGACTCGCTCCGCCTGTTGTTAAGAGCGAACTCTGCCAGAGGCAAGAAAGAAGACCAGTCCTCCTGGTTCTCTGAGACAAAACACCGAAGATAAGTCTCTAGGCTTTGATTCAGACGCTCTGTCTGACCATTGGTCTGCGGATGAAAAGCCGAGGAAAATGACAATTGCATCCCCCGACGTAAACAAAATGCCCTCCAAAACTTGGACACAAACTGAGACCCCCTATCTGACACCACATCAGAAGGCAACCCATGAAGTCTCACAATCTCCCCAATGAACACCTGCGCCAGAGTTTTAGCATTAGGGAGGGCAGGAAGAGCAATGAAATGTGCCATCTTACTGAACCTGTCAACAACCACCAGTATGACAGTCTTCCCTGACGACTGAGGAAGGTCCGTGATGAAGTCCATAGACAAATGAGTCCATGGACGCTCCGGAAGTTTCAAGGGTAAGAGGGTCCCAGACGGACGGGTATGAGGGGTCTTAGAGCGAGCACAAACCCCACAGGACGCGACAAAAGTTAAAACATCTTTATTAACGTTAGGCCACCAAAACCGGCGAGAAAGGAGATCTAAAGTAGCCTTACTCCCTGGATGTCCTGCTAAAGCAGAATTATGATGTGCCTCAATAACCTTTTGTCTCAACTGATTTGGGACAAACAGTCTCCCTGGAGGTCCTGCAGGGGCGTCCCCCTGAGCCTCTAACACCTCCTCCTCAAGCTCAGAACACACAGCCGACACTACCACCCCCTCCTGAAGGATAGGAATCGGGTCATCCATTTTCCCGGCCCCTGGGAAACTGCGAGACAAGGCATCCGCCTTAACATTCTTAGATCCAGGGCGATAAGTGACAACAAAATTAAACCTGGTAAAAAACAACGACCATCGAGCTTGTCTGGAATTCAGACGCTTAGCAGATTCCAAATACAGCAGGTTCTTGTGATCAGTAATGACGGTGACCGGGTGGACTGCCCCCTCCAAAAAGTGACGCCATTCTTCAAAAGCCAACTTAATGGCCAAAAGTTCCCTATTGCCGATATCATAATTCCTTTCGGCGGACGACAATTTTTTAGAAAAGAAAGCGCACGGATGCCATTTACCAGGGGACGGACCCTGGGACAATATTGCACCCACCCCTACGTCAGACGCGTCCACCTCCACAACGAACGGCTGTGATGCATCTGGTTGGATGAGAACGGGTGCCGAAGCAAAACATTTTTTCAAAGAGGAAAAAGCTTGGCAAGCTTTGTCCGACCATTTAGAAAAATCCGTCCCTTTTCTTGTCATGTCAGTGAGAGGTTTGACAACAGATGAGAAATTACAAATAAATTTCCGGTAGTAGTTAGCAAACCCCAGAAAACGCTGCAGAGCCTTAAGATCCTCTGGCTGATCCCATTCAAGCACTGCTCTCACCTTTTCAGGGTCCATACGGAAACCGGAGGCTGACACCAAGAAACCCAAAAACTGAAGTTCCTGTACGGCGAATACACACTTTTCCAGTTTGGCGTATAGTTTATTGTCTCGCAAGATCTGCAACACCTGTCTCACATGCTCCTGGTGAGACACAAGATCTGGTGAGTAAATTAAAATGTCATCCAAATATACGACCACAAACAGCCCCACCAGATGACGAAAAATGTCATTAACAAAATGTTGGAATACTGCTGGTGCAGTAGTCAGACCAAAAGGCATGACAAGGTTCTCATAATGTCCCTCCGGCGTGTTAAACGCCGTTTTCCACTCATCCCCCTCTTTTATCCTAATCAGATTATACGCCCCCCTGAGATCCAATTTAGAGAACCATTTGGCGCCAACAATTTGATTGAAGAGATCAGGAATCAGAGGGAGTGGATACGGATCTCGAACAGTAATCCGATTAAGTTCGCGGAAATCCAAGCAAGGGCGTAGGCCCCCATCTTTTTTCTTCACAAAGAAGAACCCCGCGGCCACTGGGGAAGATGAAGGTCTAATATGCCCTTTGGCCAGACTTTCCGAAATATAATCTTTCATAGCCTGCCTCTCAGGACCAGAAAGGTTATATAACCTAGCTTTAGGTAACTTAGCATCAGGAAGTAAATTAATAGAGCAGTCATATACGCGATGAGGAGGCAACTCCTGACACCCCTCCTCAGAGAACACATCCCCAAAGTCCTCCAAAAAAGGAGGCAAAGTACTAGGCACGACCGCACTGATAACTGTGTTCATGCAGTTACTTTTGCAAAACTCCCCCATTGGCTTATATCTCTGGACTGCCAATTAATCACAGGGTTATGTTTAACCAACCAAGGAAGTCCCAACACAATAGGAGTAGGTAGACCCTCCAACACATAACAAGATAATAGTTCCCTATGTATTGCCCCTACCCGAAGGTCAATGTTATGAACCTCATGAACAAAGCTACCTTTGCCGAGAGGCCTGGCGTCAATGGAGAATATAGGGATCGGTTTGACCAATACACTCAGATGCATACCTTGAGCCTGAGCAAACTGAGCGTCAACCAGATTAGCCCCGGACCCACTATCAAGAAGAACAGAAAATCTCTCCACTCTCGTACCAACCACCACCTCCACTGGTACAAGGAACTGAGAAGAACT
>JARQOD010009951.1:0-29199 GCA_033576555.1 Oophaga sylvatica
CGAAAAATTTTTGTCCGATTGTCATTTTGCGGGGTGAATAAACATGGTACCTCCAAAACTCCCCGGACTTCCAAAAAGGGGTGCACCAAAAAAATCCCGCCCGTCTCTCCGTTTTTTCCCCTTTTTTCCCCTTTCTTCGCCCACAAGAACAAAAAAAAGCAAAAACAAGCCAGCCAAACCAATTGCGGTAAAACTGTTTTTAAAAAACCACTTGAGGCAGGATACAGGAGCAAAAGGGGGGATTTCTCTGGGGAAAGTATAATACAAAAAATCCTATAGACACCCCATTGTGTGCCATTGGTGGTTTTTTTCAAAATTTTCATTTGTCCTTTTTTTTTCCTTTTCGAACCATGCGCTAAAACGAAAACGCAGCAAAACCCCCATACAAATGTGTAAACGGCGTTTTTGGCGCAGTGTTAAGCACTTGCAGGGGGAAAAGGGTGCATTGTCCTCCCCTTTTTTCACGCATTTTTATGTGCCAAAAAACCGCCCCCCGACGCTAATGTGAAAGCGGCCTAAGTGGTGCAAGGTAGCTATGGCACTGGCCGATGCCCAAAGGAACCCCCAAAAACTCCTTTACCTTTTTGTACTGTCAGAGTTTTATGCCTCACATTGCAAACAAAATCTTGAATTGTAACCCCTTCCGCCAGGACCGGGGGAGCCCCCTGGAACGATGCAAAGCAACCCTGAGTTTTCCCTAGACCCCTGAGGTTTGGTTAGACTTGAACCAGTAATGCCAGGTGCTTCTCCGGACGATCCAATACCCAGTACTCCCCCCCAGGGTCAAGGGCACACAAAGGGGTCCAAGGCGGGACTGTAAGCAATACAGATATACTGCTTTTTCAGACGGACAATACTGAACTGGGAAAAGGGAGATCTCCAGTTTTTATAAAATATAAAACTTCACTTTTTTTAATGCTTTTTTAAAAACAAGGGTATACCATAGGAATCCAAAGGAAAAGAAACCGATGCTTTTCAACTTTACACTCTTAGTTGGGGTCTTTTTCCCAAAATGGGTCCCCAATATGTTTTTTAAAAAAAAGCAAAATAAATGTAAGTTTTATAATTTTTTCAATGGGGGAAAACCCTTTTTCCATTTTTTTCTGCTCCAAAAGTCCCAAGACCAAGGCTGCTCCGGTGTCTCTCACCTCCTCCGGGTCCTAATTTGATGACTGACTCCACATTCCCCTCCCCCCCCTTTTAAGAGATACTGGAACTGGTACGGCGGGTTTGGGGCACAGCCACTGGGGGGGTTACAAGATTCAGGTCCACAGTGCTTTTAAAGACCATTTTGGGGGATTGGGGTACTACAGTATGGTTTGGGGTTCACGTCCGCAGGAGCTTTTTTGGGATCAAAAAAAACCCCGGGGAGCATTTCGGGTTGAGCTGGAGACTCATCATCTCAGACAAAACCAACAGGAAAGCAAAACTTACTGAAAAATTAAAAAATTACTAATAGGGGGGCTTGATCCTAGCTACCCTTTAAAAGACTGACAAACGCAATTGTTTTCAGGCCCCCCCCTACAGTCTTAAGTACAAGGGCCCCACTTTTTAACTGGGGACAGATGGATTAAGTTAAAAGGACCGGGCGGGGGCATTTCTTGGATCGGACGGAACCATCGGGTTGTCACCATTTTGGGGGGGGAAAGGGGTTTTTTTGCCAACAACCTTTCACCTGACTGCAGGGGCAGGTGGAGATAAAGAGCTGAGCGCAAAAAAAATGGCTTCTGGGGGAAACAGGGAACACAAGGGAAGGGGTTGACCCTTCCCAAAACCACCCACAGACCCCCTGGGGAAAAATCCCTCCTACGGTACAACCTGTGCACGGAAGAGCTGACACCCTGAAACTTTTGTATGTAAGACCCCCGAAGGGGCACTTTTCCCAGTAACTAAAACTCGCAATACGACCTGGGCCCAACACCTGATTCACTCAGTCCCGCGTAGCCGCGTCTTCACCATCTTCACTTTTCGACCACAAAAACATTCGGGACCGGGAGTTTTCGCGGAAAACCCAAAGGGAACCTGCTTCGGTAAGAAAGTGCTTCAACTCATCCGGATCACTTTGAATTCTCCCGCCTCCTGCCCAACCCTTTATCTTTTTAAACCCTTCCGCCAGACCACAGACTGATAATTTTTTCATTTTTTCTGAATGTTTTTACTCTTCACCTCACTTTAAAAACCCCCCTGAATTTTTAAATTTTTTATTCCCCCCAAACTCCCTTGTGGATATTTACTTACAAAATCTTCTGTAAAAAATCTGTTATCTTTTTCGCCTCCTGCCGTCACTGCATCCTGCTTTTCCGCAGAATCTTCAAACATGCTGTCTCCTTTTTAAGAGACCAGAAGGGGGTAAAAACCACCGTGAGCGTCAAGTAAGGGCATACGGGGGAAATGAAATTGGGGGCCCCAGGAGGGGGGGTGGACACGTGCGGAACCCGGCGTTACTTATCCCAAAAGTGGACAACTTTTTTAAAAGTACTGGATCCCAAAAATATACTAATTCCCCAACTAATTGATTGGTCCACCCAGCAAATTTTCAAAAACTGATACTGAACCTTTACAGAACTCTCACCTCGTGGAATCACACTCCAAAAACATCCGATGCAATAGCTATCTCCCCGGTCCCCCTCGCTGCGAGTGGGAGCCAGTGTCGGCTCCGTGCTTCGATTATAAAAAGAATAATAACCACAATTATCCGTATGAAGGACACAGCACATGCAGGGGGGGAAAAGTTTTTTTTTCCACTCATCCTTGCCTTTCCGGCTAAAAAAAGGGGTCAATGGGGACATCCGAGTGCACCGATGTTTTCACACGCACACATAACTTCTATGGGGAAATGTAACCATCTCCTGCCAATCACAGAATGCTGTGATTGTTCTCTCATGCGATCGGGTTTGGGAAATAATGCAGATCTGCACGTCCCATAGAATAACACTGGCCAGTGGATCCATAAAACACGGTAAACACTCAGCAATTTTTACGTTTCCGTGGTGAGCCCCCAAAATCTTATTAAAAGGGCCCTTTTTTGTGATTTACGTCTTCACAAGTAGGGGGGAATAAAGCATAATTTTAGCACAATGTTTTAAAAGGGGGAAATTGGGGAGGGGAATGCTTTTCCCTGCTGGATGCTGAACAGACACCGGGGGGCATTGGCTCAGGGTTAGCAATGTTGCTTTTTACTTTGGGCCTGGATTCAATTCCCCGACAGCATCTGAAAAAGGGTTTGTAGTTCCCTGGGGGTTTTCCCGTTTTTCCCCCACTCCAAACATAAAAATAGAAATTTTTTGGGTTTCCCCATGAGACATGAGACAAACTATCCCAGACTACACAAACAATACTTTCATTTTCTAGCTTGCCCAAAGTTTGAAAACGTTGATTTTTCATGACAATTTCCGCAAAAATCTTTTAAAAGGGCAAAAACTTAAAGGGATTCTCAATTGTTCTCAAGGGGGAGGGGGGAACTCCCAAAATTTTGGGCTAACTGTTGGTTGTTATGATTTTGGAGCGATCGACAAAAAAACGTCTAAAGCACAAACACCAGAGAGCTGGAACCTAATGGGTTTCAGACCCAAAAAAACCCCCCAACTAAATAGCCATGGAGCGTACCTACGGTGATCCTAACCCTCGGCACAGCCAGAGTTAGCCCCACCAAATAGAAAAAGGAAAGCAAAATGCCCCGGGGTAAAGCCCCCAAAAAAATGGGAAAACCCCCAAAAAAATTTTAAGGGGGTTAAACAAGAGAAACACGAACACGACAGAAAATAAATAGCAAAGGGGGGGCCCAAAACTGTTTAAAATAAAGTACGGGAGAATTCGTCTGCAGCCCTGAAAAACCCTAGTAAAAAACCAAACTTTTGTTACAAAAAAACCTGAACCCACACTCTCGACCACCTATATCAATCTCTGGTGAACACACAACTCCCCCAAAATAAAAATAAAAGGGGAACAGAGAACAAGTGCAAAACAAAATGAAAACGAGGGCAGCGCAACCCCCAAATGCCCGGGCTGAACCCAAAGGCAAGACTGCAAAAAGCAAGGAAAACCCCACAGAAAAAAAAACAGAAAGTCACAACAAAAGAAACAAAAAAGCGAAATTCCAACAAAGACCGGAAAAAAAACAATTATTATCGGCGAGGATCGGGGGAGTTCAGCTCACTTTATCAGGCCATCCCCCCCACCTGCACCCTTCCCCTTAGTGGTTCAATCCCTCAGAAACCACCGGGGACCTCAGCTCCGAAGCTTTTAAAACCAATTCACAACAGTACCCCCCCCTTGGGGGGGTCACCGAACCCTCACTCGCGTCAGGCGACGGAGACTCAGTGAGGGGCACAGAAAGCTCCTACAGGATGTCCGAAAAACCCCCAAATTGTCCTCCTCCCATAGCCTCTCCACTTAACCAAATACTGGATTTTGGGGCCTACAAAACGAGAATCCAATTTTTCTCAACCACACCCAAACTGCCCCAACCAAAACAGGGTCAGAGTGCACCATAGGAACCAGGGGCTCGACAAACCTTTCCCCAAAGGATTGTAATACTTAGGATTTTAAATTCCCGGAAGGGGGCAAACGGAAGGAAACCCAATTTAAAATTTCCATATCTTAAAGGTCAATAACCCTGGTTAAATTTTTGGGGCCAAAAATTTTATTTTCTTGAGGACAACCAAACTAAGTCCCCCCTTTTTAAAAAGACCATCAGTCCTATGCCTTGGCAAACCGCTGGGCCTTCCCTGAGAGACAACCCCCTCCCAACTTGGTCCAAAAAACTGCTGCATTCGCTCCACAATAAGTCAACACCCGACAGACAGAAGCCTCCCCCTTCCTAAGAAAATCGAGGAAAACCCAAATTGCAGAAAAAGAGACATCAAGGGGGACAGCTAGCCCTATTATTGAGAGCAAACCACCCCCAAAGGCAAAAAAAAAAACCCGCACCTGATCAGCAGACACAAAACATCTCAAATAAGTCCCAAAAGGGTTTGGGGTTTTGGGCTTCATTTCCCCCTTGGGGCTGGGTGAAAGCGAAAAAGATAACTAACTCCAAGTTTAGAACAAAATGCCTCCAAAATCGGAAAAAATTTTTGGGCTCCCGCAACACAAGTTCCGGAATGCCTCAACCTAAATCCGCTGAAAGAAAAAGGGGCCAATTTTGAGGGGAAGGCAACTTATAGTGGCAAAAAATGTATCATCTTAAAACTATCACAGATTTCCCAATAACGGTCATTCTCTGAAGCAGGGGTCGGATAAAAACCAAAAAGAAATGGGTCCAGGGGCCCCTTGGACAGGTAAGGCTTTAAAAAACCACTGACGAGAGCAATTTTTGGAACCAGAGCAAACCCCCCAGGACTCAAAAATCCCTGACTCACAAAAAAGTGGCCCCAAAAGGACCGCCCCCCAAATCCCGGGGCCCCAAAAAAACCGGGGTGACCACCAAGCGGAGAAAAGAATCTCAGACAAACATTCTTCCTTCACTGGCGGGGGGCAAATAATTTCCCAACGGGGACGTTCAGGTTATCCCCTTGAAATCCCTCCAAGTCAGTCTAAATTGGGGGAATAGGGAAGAACTACCCCCTCTTTTAAAAAACCAGGCTCGTTACCTCAGGAAATCCCAAAAAAAACCCTAAAAAGGGGGTCCCCTTTTAAAATTCTTAGTGCCCGGAGAAAAAAACCCCCAAAAAAATTTAAAAAGTGTGAAAAACACCCCCCCTGGCCTTTCAGGTTAAAGTCGCTTGGCGATTCGAGATAAACCAGTTCAGGTCCTGGGCCCCACCATGTTTGGCTCCTTTCCCGCAATGCCTTCACTTTCAAAGCCCCTTCATAGCCAAACTCCCCCTTTTTCCCCATCATAATTTTCGTTTGGGAAAAATTTCGAGAAAGAAGGCACAAGTTTTCTTTTAGGGTCCCAAAACCCTTTGGGGGCAAAACAGCACCCCCCCAATCTCAAAGCAGAAATAATAAAGCGTGCACCGTAGGAAAAGTGGGGGTGGGTGAACCTGGAATTGATCTATTTTAAATAAAATAAAATAAACACCGCACCAATAGTAATTTACAATGCATAAAAAGGGAAATTTTTATTGGGCACCACAGCAATATTAAAGTGAAAAAGTAACGTTTCCCAAAAAAAAGGTTTTTTTAAAACACACTGAAAAAAAAATATTACAGATTTAAAGGAAAACTTTTTAAAAATTTTAAAAATAAAAAATATAAAAAATTTTTTTTTTACTTTTAAAGGGGGAAAAAAAATTTTTCAAAATAAAGTGAAAGTTAAAAAAAAAATTTTTTTTAAAAAAAAAAATAAATAAAAAAAGTTAAAAAAAAAAAAAAATTTTTTTTAGAAAGAAAAAGGAAAAAAAAAAGGGGAAAAAAGGGGGAAAAAAGAAAAAAAAGGGGAAAAAATTGTGAAAAAAAAAAAAAAAGAAAGAAAAAAAAAATTTTAAAAAATTAAGAAAAAAAAAAAAAAAAAAATATTAAACACACAAAAATATTTTTAAAAAAAATGTAAAAAAATTTTGAATTTTTTTTATATAATTAAAAAATGAAAAAAATAGAAAAATTAAAAAAAAATTTTTGAGTTGAGAGTCCTCATTTAAAATCCCTTTTTAAAGGGGAAAAACTGAAAAGAGGTAACAAATTGCAACTTTCGAGACTACCGGTCTATGTTGACGATACTGCTCTTTCAAAAATAGGGAGGGGAAGGTATCCCCGGGGATATACTAAATATCGTCATATCCGATTCCATACCGAACCCCCCATGTAAGTCATGGGAACAAAATTCGCAAAAAAAAAAACATTTTTTTTCCTTTGGGGAAACAAAAATATCACACTTAAATACATATATATAATATAATAAATTAATATATATAAACATGTCCTGTGACAAATATTGTCCTGGTCCCTTTAAATTTAAAACGTTTTTTGCTTGAAATTGCAAAAAAAATCATAACTTATTTCCTTTTTCCGTCAATCTGCGCCACGAGGCACAGGTGAAGAATAAGGGGTGTCTGGGGGCTACACTCACTCCGGGCCGAAAACGATGTCCGCACACCAAAGTTACTGCAATGTAAGATCGTGCCCCCAGCTCGGATTTTCCCCCTCCTCTCCCCTCAGGGGGTAAACCAAAACAAGCCCCCCGCCTCCCTACAAAAATTCGCCCCCCATCAATGACACATTGTTTTTCTGAAGGCAAAGGGGCGGGCAGAAGTGGAAGGGTGGGGAGTCAGAGCTCTCCCCCCCGAACGACCCCATCGCCACGGGGCCCATTTGGACCCCCTAAACCCTCCTACCTGGAAGAAGGAATACCCAAGACCTCCCCCCACCGGGGAGGTCCCCAGGAGGAACGAGCTGGCGGGCCCTAAAACACAATTTTACGGGGCCAATCCCCTTAACCCCCTAAGTGTCTGTACCGGGGGTGAGGCACCCTTTTCCTACAAAGGGCCTGCGGCATCCCACCCTTCAAAATAACCGGGGTTTCCATATCTCATGGGGGGACCTTTTTCCAGTCAGAAGGCCGCGGGCATCCCCCCTTGCAATCTGAACCCGGGTTCCAGTATTTCCTGGAGGCACCCGTTCCATACAGAAGGCCGGCGGGCATCCCCCCCTTTTAACTAACCGGTTGCCAGTATCTCATGGGGCACCCTTCCAGTAAGACCGGCGGGCATCCCACCCTCGCAAACAACCTTTTTCCTATCTCAGTGGAGCACCCTTCCAGTCAAACCGTGGGGGCACCCAGCCCTTAAAATAACCGGTTGCCATTCCAGTGAGGCCCCTTCCGCAAAAACGCCCACCACACCCCAATCCCCTGTCTGCCCCCGCGCTGAGCAAAAACGACACCATCCTCAGGGGAGGCCGCGCACACCAGGCACAACCTGCCTGACCGACCCCCCACCGCTTTTTTTCCCGACCGGGGTGCTTCCGCCACAGGTGAGCGCCGCCAGGAGGGGGGGGCCGGGGGAGCTCCGCAAACCGGAAATCTAAGCGGGTTTGATGGGGGAGACAGAGAAACGGGAGGGGGAATTTTTAACCGGGGGCAGGGGAAGAGTGAGACGTCGGAGCGGGAAGCAGAGCGACAAAAGGGGAAAACGAGAACCCAAAAGCTTTGGGGAAAGTCACCGGAAAGGACCTGGCAGAGAAGGACGAGAGAAAGGAAAAAGTAAGGGAGGGAGCCGCGGGGAAGGGCATACGGAACTTTAAATTAAAAGGGGTTGGGGCTTTTTCCAAGCCTGACTTTTTTTTGAATTTTTTTAACCCGGCGGGGGGTGGACTCACCTCCCAGAAGACACCCCCGGGGGGGAACCTGTTGCCAGGGACTGTGACTTACACCCCCCACGGGGTTACAATGGTGGGAAAACCCTAAATGTTACCAGGGCGACCCCTACTCCCCAGAGTGTCAGGAAACTGACAACCCTACGACCTTCCCTCCCCCAACCAGGCCTCTGCACAAGTCCCCCCCCCACGCCGTAAATCTCCCCACCTCCCTCTGGTCTCCTCACACCCCAGCTATGACAGAAAGAAGCTGGCCCGTCCCCCCTGTTAGGCCCCCTGGGGTTCTAAGTCCGGGCTGGTTTCCAGCCCCGGAGGGGAACGAAAGATGGCCACACAGACCCAGATAGCGGGTCACGACGTCACTTACCGCCACAAACACGCCATCAGGTCGGGTGGACCCTCGTTCACGATTTTGGCAAGCTCCCACAACAGTACCAGGTGGTACCGGAAGAGGCCGCCAAAAAGTCTAAATAACCCGGACAGGGCTCTGTAATGTAAATATTTAAATTATTGATGTCCCCGGGGACGGGTGAATTTATAAAAAGAAGTTATTTTCTTAATAACCCTGTTGGTAAAGGTTTGATGTACCCGGGGACGGGTGAATGTTCAGAAAACATTTTATTTTGCCTTAATTACCCATGTTGGTAATGGTTTGATGTACCCGCGGGTGAATGTTCAAAAACAAATTTATTGTTGCCTAATATACCCAGTTGGGTAATCGGTTTCACTGTAAGAAAATGTTCAACTTTGAAGCCTGAACTGTATGGCCACAAATTTTTCTGTAAAAGTTGGCACTTCGGTGCTCCATTTTGTTTAAAAAAAAAACTTTACGTGCACAATTTTCAACTACCTCAGAAACTAAAACCCGTTTGGTGGGCCGAAAGTGAGGTCTGCTCAAGGAAATCTTGCGCCCCCCAAGACCACAGTTGGGGGTTTTTGGAGCGGGTCCCCACAGCACAATAAAGGCACTGTGAGTTACCCCGGGGGGTTGTATCCAAAATCTCCCGAACTTCGGCACTAAGTTTATTTGCACTTTTTTGAATATGTATTTTATTAACCACAGTTAACACTGTAAGGCTATTAAATTATTCCTGAAACTCATTTGTTCGTCAGCCATTTTACTTTCGTTTGCGCAGCATCTTCCCTCACAAATGGAGTTTCCACTGCATGTTCCCGCCCGATTCCTCCTTTGCTTCTTAAGCACCACACTGACAATCAGTGCTTAGAAATCTAGCCTGCAGTGACCTGTGACTTGACTCCTTAACCGGACCTTTACTCCACTATTCCTACTGAGGAACTCTGAACACTTGTGGACTCGAACCCTGCCTTGAAAGACCCACTTTGTGGACTTACGGTAACAGAAAAAACCAATCGTATTGGGAAGGATTGCTGAGCTGGATTACTCTGGCCTGCGTGTCTCCTGTTTCTGTTCTGCAAACGTGGTGCTATTTCGCCAACTTGTATGAAGTAATACAGGACTTTTCTATATCAAAATGTGCTCCTTTTTTCATCGCACCCAAGCACAAGACCTATTGAACTTACACATACTTACAAATTCGAACCAAAACGAGTTCTCTGGGCTGGAAGGCTGTGTCTGCTGTACTGTGGATATCAACTCCGGTTTGGTTTTCTGTATGACAGTGGTTTGACTTCCACAACCATTCCATACAATTCCCTTAAGTTTTTTTCTTTTTGCAGTTTACCACAGTAAACACTATTGTTTTTTTTTTTTTTTCCCTTTTTTTTTCTCTTTTTGTCTCTTAACCTGGAATCAATGTCGGTTGGGAAAATTTCTGTATGATAGGGTTTACTTCTCACAACCATCCAGGGGGAGCATTCCCTTAATTATTTTTTCTCTCTCATGTTGCCACAGGTGACACATTGTTTTTTTTTTCTCCCTTCTTCCTAATCCTGTCCTTTAAAAGATCTGGAAAATGGAGGCCCGCAAAAGGAACTTGCGGAATGGTAATATCCTTGCAGATTTGCAAATATAAAGACCCTTTTACAAATCTACAGGACCCAATAATCACAATTTGCAATGGTTGGACAACACCCAGTTTCGGCCGGATTGAGGTTCAGAGGGCGATCCAGCCCTGCCGTAGCCCCGAGGGCTGGGTTCCCAATTGCCCCCTTTTCGTTTGGGGGGTGAACGTGGAAAAACGGAGTTTATTAATCAATGCAATCTTTTTTTTTCTCACATGCTTCACAATTTCCCAGAACGACTAAGTGCTTACTATAATTATGTTGCTTACCAACAAGCTTTAATGTGGCCAACCCTCTGATGAGACGGGAGATTGTTTAATCCCTTGAATTTATTTCAGCCTGGGGGGTTTTGATGACCCCAACGAGGTGCAACACGAAGCACCATTTACTTGCGCCAGGTAACACCGTACTGAATATGCTTGTTTTCAGGAGATGGGCCCTTGATACCACCTGGACAGTTCCGCAAAAAATCTATTTTTCGAAAGGGGTTATCTCCACGATTAAGGAGAACTTCTCGGCCCACCCTCCCACTGCGTTAGGTGACTTTATTAACTACTGCTCCGTATTGATACTCTCTGACGAACGCAGGAAGAGAATGGGTCAAAGCAACGACTAACCTTTTCCTACCTTCCCCACTAAGGAACCTTGATAGGATTACACGGGAACCTAACCTGAACCCAGCATAGACCTTTACAACGACGGTTATGAGCACGCAAAACATCGTTTTAAGGAGAATCATGTTTCTATTTGGTAACAGGGCACTTCATTATAAAGCCCCACCGTTTTTTCGTAAGACTACTGCAGCACTCATTCTTGTGATGTTTGCAAGGGGACCGTCAGGTCTGAGCCTCAGCTCCAAAGATCTGCAGCAACAATCTTGATTTCTCGGACTTAAACTCCCTTACCTCTGAGGACGTTGACGTGTAAACGCTGCCATTTTTCAAGTTCCCACGGTGTCCCAGCGATTGTAAAAAAAAATTCTCATTGCTTTCTTTCATCAAACCTGGTTGACTCGCTTGGGTCACTCTGCTATATCACCGGGGCAAGTGAAATTTTATGGATGTCTCCTTTGCCTGAAACGGGAAACTTCAGTGAAGAAGGCTACTCCAGTACAGTGGAAACTGTGATGGCTCCCTGCGACCTCTGGACCAGGGATCAGGAAACAAGCCTTTGAGGGTTCTTATGGGTAAAGATCACAAGAGAAACTTCCTTTACTTATCCTCTTCCCCCACTTTCCCATTATTCTAGGGCTCCAGGCGCAGGCTCAAATCCTACCTTTTAACTGGGACCAAGGGAATTACACTTTCCAAGAAACTTAGTCCAAATTTTCAGCTTCTCTGTTCCAAAGGTCATGCAGTCCCGAACTACCAGCTGTATACCAGACATTGGATTTATGTGACAAGAAAACGCGCCACTTCCTCCTCACCGTCCATAGATTGTCCAATTGAATTAAGCCTGGACAGGATACCTTTTGGTAAGAATCTACCCCCTGGCGGGGCCCGACTAAAGGCTTTAAAGGATTACAAAATAAAATATAGCCAAGGGCTTCATACCCCCTCTTCATCTCCTGCAGGTGCACCCTCTTCTTTGTAAAGAAAAAAAGATGGATCTCTGAGACCTGCGTAACTATAGGGAACCAAAAAGGGGTACTATTAGAAACCGTTATCCATTCCTTAATCCCTGAGTTTTGGAGAGAGTGCGACTGTCAGGATCAACCCAGTACCTCTTGCCCTGGCCAGCCCTACCATCTGAGCATTCTGGGCTGCAAAGTTCCTTGCTGAACCTGATACCATTGCTTTTTTCCCCTGATTCTACACCTTGCTCTTTTGATTGGGCCTCTGATTGCCAATACCACCCTATATAAACCTGGCCCTTGGGTGTGTCATTGCGAATTATTGGCTCCAAGCCTTTATCAAGTGTTTTCCGCTGTTTCCCATTGCTACAAACACTGCCTCTCCTGGAACCGACCTCGGCCTGCCTTCGACTACGCTCCTCCGCCTGATCCATTGCTACAAACACTGCCCCGTGTACCGACCTCCCTGCCACTGACACGTTTCGCCTGCCCTCTTTACCGAACTGCCTTTCCGTGTACCGACCTCCGGCGCCACCGACTACGTTATCCCCGATCCATTGCTACAAACACGCTTTCCTTGTACCCGACCTCCGCGCCATCACTACGCACCTGCCTCTGTTCCCCTACGTTTGCAGTAACATCGCCCAACCCCAACGGGATCTTGACAAAAATCTCGCCCAAAATGGAGTCCGCGTGAACCCCGAACGGCAAGTTACGGAGCTTCAAATTTTGTACTACTCTCAAGGAAAATATGCCAAGTTACAAACGATTTCCGGCGATACAACAGGAATAATTGAGCAAAAAAACAACTTCTGGATGCCAATTCAGGGTCCGAATCAAAACGCGCCTGCCGCTGCTGCAAATTCATGGGACGCAAGCAACCGAGATTCCCAACAAATCCGCATAACTTCCGATGCAACCTGCTCCCTTACCATGAAGAAGAAAGTTTTTTTCATGATAAATCTCCTGACGGATGAAGCTCTTGGGGTTGGCTTCACCTTAGTAGAAAAGGACATGACTCCTTAATACCTGGAAGCCTTCACCGCGCAAAACAATTTTTGATGACCCAAACCGCTTGCCACAGCAGAAACCAAATTACATAATTTCGCCAAGGACGTCGCTTTGGGGGAATACCATCGGATCCTCGGGGCCGACACCACCTGGAACCACGCCCAAAAAAGCATTTCGCGAGGGGGTTACAAACCATGAAAACAGCTTGCCAGGGTTTGAGACCCCTGCCATTGGAGGACTTTAATTCAATAGTATCCGGATTGACCAAGCTTAACTGAAAGGAAAAGGAGAGACTGCGAGCCTGGGAAATAGCCCTGGCTTCTCATTTTCACATCGGACCACCAAAAAAGACGCAAGGCGTGTCTGAACCGATGCGACACGTCATCCGAAACCACCTCTGCACAGAAAAAGGAAGGCGACGTGCAGAACACCTCCTCTATTGTGGGGCCCGGACACTATCCACAACTGTCCTAACAAAAGGACAACCTTTACCAACAACATCTCCCATTAGGACCTTTCTAAGCATCGATTCCATCTTGCGACTCTCATCAGTAACGCCAGAAAAAAACAAAATACATACTACTCATCTCATTTTGTAATCCCCCCTTCAGTTGTAATGGGCCCCAAAAAATACAATCCTGCCCTGTGGATTCGGGAGCAGGAGGGAATTTTATGGACTTAAAATTACACGTATAATAAATTTCCATAGGACCAAACCCACCAATGAAATGAAACTTGGATGGATCACCCTTGTCTTCTGGACCTGCACCATGAGACAATCGAACTGAATTTGTATCGAACCGGATCATCAGAACTGTCGTTTCCACCTTATCTCATCTCCGAAATTCCGGTTATTCTAGGTCCCCTGGTTTTCATCCATAACCCTTCTATCAACTGGCACAAGGACCATCACCTTTTCCACGACTACAAAATAATTGTCAAAGGAACCCCTTTCTCCAACAATCCAAATCTCTGAGATTCCATAAAAGGAAGAAAACTACCACCTCAATTCAATTCTCTGATTCCCTGCAGTAAAAGAAAGCAGATCAATTACCCCTCACCGTCCTTCACTGTCCCCATTGAATTGCTGCCAGGAGCAACCATTCCATTTGGACGATTTAAATCTTTCCGAACCGAATTGAAGGTATTAAGAAAGTTCCTGGATGAAAATTTAGAGAAAGGCTTTTTCGACTTCCACATCTCCCTGGGCACCCCGTTTTGTTGAAAAGAAAAAACTCCACCGCGGCCAGTATTGACTACAAGAGAGAATAATATCACGTAAAATCGCTACCCGCTACCCTTGATTCCTGAACATTTGGAGAACTCCGTTCTGCGAAAATCTTTACAAGCTGGATCTTAAGGGCTTACAACCTCATACGGTTCGCCCAGGAATGTGGAAGACCGCCTTAGAACGAGTATGGACTTTTGAATCTCTTTATGACCTTTGTCTTACAATGCCCAGCCCCTTTCAACATTTTATTAATGATTTATTTCGGATTTCTTACCATTCGTTTGGCTTATCTCGAGACATTCTTTTTATTTCAACACCTTGGAAGACATCGCAGGCACGTCCTTAGTCTTGGACACTACGGAGAACCATCTTTACATTAAACTTAAAAAGAGTTTGAACAAACCAGTATCCTTTTCGGGATATATCATCCCCCAAAGGTCTGAGCATGGATCCCGGCAAAATCAAGCTGTAGTGGACTCCTTTCCAAGAAATTAAAAGACTCCAGCGTTTCATAGGATTTCAAATTTTTACCGAAAATTTATAAAGAACTTTTCACGGACTACTACCAATTACTACACTAACAAAAAAACCAAAGCATTTTTCTGGTCTCCGGAGGCACAGGAACTTTTGAACAAATTGAAAACCTTTTTAAACGTCTCTCCATTGTTGTACACCCAAATCCAATTGCCATTTACTGTCGAAGTGGCCCCTCGGACTCTGCAGTGGGAGCCTTTCTGTCTCAGCGAGGGGGACAAAATCAACTTCACCCAGGGCTTTCTTTCCCCACCAGTCATCTGCAGAAAAGAACTACACATCGGTAAAAAGAACGTTATCCATTAAAGTTGCCTTCTCCGAATGGGAGACTTTCTTTTGGAAGGTGCCAATCACCCTTACTGTCCTCACGGACCACAAGAATCTTGAATTCCTCCGTACAGCAAAAAGATTGTCGCAAGACAAGCACGATGGCCTTATTTTTCCAAGATTCAATTTTATAATTTCTTCCCGCCGGGTTCAAGAAATGGCAAGCTACCCCCTTCCAGGAGGGTTCGGAACCTCAGGAGAGGTCTAGTAATGCATACAATTCTAGGCCCTAAAAATTTTTTGGAATATTCACTCTGGGAGGACTATGTAATAGAATTAAAGAGGATATCAAGAGGACTCTTTTCCTTAACCACCTTCAAGACGTCGTCTTTCATCAAAGGGGTTTTGGGGATGCAGAAACACAAAATATAGTACCTAATCTTCTGCCTTGAAGCCCAAAAGTGTCCATGATTCTAAACTGCAGGACATCCTGGAGTTGCAAAAACACAAGACTTACACTTTCGTTTTCTTTTGGGGCCAATTGTAGGAAGGCGGAGGAAATATGTTTCAACCTGTTTAACATCGCACGAAACAAGACCCCACATCGCCCTCAGGCTCTTGCAACCACTTCCAGTTCCATCCAGGCCTGGGGGATTTTTCCAGGATTTTATTGTGGAACTACCCCCCCAAACAGATGACGTCTCCTTGTCCATAGTGGACCGCTCACAAAAAATGGGGCCCCCTTTATTCCAACTGAAGAATTCCTACTGCTGAAAAAACTGCAGACGATAATCAAAGAGGTATCAGGTTAATGGAATTCCTGACACGGGTGTCTGACAGGGGTTAGTTTACGTCAAAATTTTGGAAGAGTTTCTGTACAGCCTTGGGAGCACGGTGAATCTTTCTACCGCTTTCCACCCGTCCAATGCCAACGGAGAGAACGAACCAACTTTGGAGCAAACCTCCGTTGCTTCATTTTCATCTTCAGATGACTGGGTGGACTATTTTTACCAACAGCGATTTTCCTACAACAACTCCATCAAGCGCTACACCAAACCCCATTTTTGCTAATTTGGGTACATCCAGTTTACCCAATCTGCCATGAACACTCCCATTCCTGCGTAAATGACATTGCAAAATTAAGGAATCCAAAGGAATTTACAGAGAATTATCAAGACCCGGAATAATAAGGAACCAATAAACACGGAATGCCCCTGCCTTCAGGTTGGAACAAAGTTGGCTGCCACTAAAAACCTAAGACAAGGGCCATCCCCAAAAATTGGGTCAGAAAATTCAAATGGGACCTTTTCAAATTTTGCAAAAATAACCAGGTTGCTTTTCGTTTGGGGAACTTCCCAACAATCTAAAGATTCATCCCCGTTTTCACAATCCTTGCTCAAACCCTTCTGGAAAACCCAATTTCCAGGAAGAATTCACCACCTCCTCCACCAAAAGGACCTGGTGAAGAAGAACATTGTGGTAAATTCTGGACCTCCCGAAAATTCAAGGTAAACTGCAGTATCTGGTCATGGAAGGGTTTACGGCCAAGGAAAATTCATGGGAACCAAGGGACAAGTCCATCCCTAGACAAAAAGAGCCTTTCATCGAGGTACCCGGTAAGCCAGCTCCTGAGATGTCCAAGCCATCCGGAAGGAGGGATACTGTCGGATCGAACCCAACCTCTTGTCCATGCCAGCACTCTACCATCTGAGCTATTCGCTGGCTGCAAAGTTCCTTGCTGAACCCGATACCATTGCTGTTCTTCCTGATTAGCTACACCTAGTGCTCTTTTGATTGGGCCTCTATTGCCAATTACACACCCTATATAAACCTGCCCTGTGGGTGTGTCATTGCAGTTTATTGACTCCAACCTTTAGCAAGCGTTTCCCTCTGATCCATTCTACAAACACTGCCTCCTGTAACCCGACCTCGCCTGCCTTCGATACCCTCCGCCTGATCCATTGCTACAAAAACTGCTCCCTGGTACCGACCTCCGGCTGGGCCACCTGACTACGTTACTGCCTGCCCTCTTTACCGAACTGCCTTTCCTGTGTACCGACCCCCCGGCGCCCCTGACACGTTATCCGCCTGATCCTTCTACAAACACTGCTTTCCTGTGTACCGCCTCCGGCTGCCACTGACTACGCTACCGCCTCTGCTTCCCCTACGTTTGCAGAACACGGCTCAACCCAGACGGATCTTGACAGCGACATGCCAAAATTTTTTTTAAACTAGATCCGGGGGCCTATAACTTAGTCCTATTAGCCTGGGGAGAAGGAAGACCATTCAGGTCACGCTATGACACTTTAAAATATCAGTTATCCTTTTTGGTCGGATACCGCCCCACCACTTTCCAACACTTTTAATGACATCTTCAGGATCTCCTAGAACATTCGTGGAAATTTTATTTGTGATATTCAATTTTTTTCTAATCCACAGAGGAACACAGGACATTGAAAGGTCTTGAACTTAAGACAAAATCACTTTACATCAAACTTGAAAATGTGAATTCCAAGGACCGAAATTCAATTTCTGGGGTATGTACTGTCTACACAAGAATTATAGGATGGAAGCAAAACCCAAGCCATCAAGGATTGGCAAGTCCTAGAAATGTAAGGAGGTACACCTTCATGGGGTTTTTGCCAACTTCTATAGACGTTTCTTTAGAAATTTTTTCTCTGAGGTATGTCACCTACACTCAACTTACCCGGAAAGAGTCTGTTTTCCTGGACTCCCCAAGCCCAGGAAGCATTTTCCCGTCTAAAAGAAAATTTAACCACTCACCTATCCTGTACACCCAACCCCGACTTGCCTTCATAATAAGGTGGATGCTTCGCTGTGCCGTTGGAGCATACCTCTCAGAGAACAGGTGAGAAGAAGTTTGCTCCCTGGCCTTCTTTTCCCACAGTTGTCTTCGCGAAGGAACTACATGTGGGCAATAGAAGTTTTTGGCCATTATTGCCGCCTTCAAAAATGGGAAAAACCTTCTTCAGGGAGCGCACAGAAAAATATCTCCGACGACATCGTAACCTTTTATCAGGTCGGCTAAGTCCTGACTCCCGCCAGGCTCGCGGAATTTTTCTTAAACCAAAATTTTACATCTCTTATAACCAGATCGCGCAATAAAGGCTGTGCACTCTCTGGATTTCCTCACAGAGACACTCCAATTACTCCCCTAAGAAATTCTTCCGACCTAGATTCCTAGGAGTAAATCAAATCAAGACCACTTAAGGAATCAAGGAAGCATACCATCGGATTCCTTTTTGCACAACCCCCAAGGGCGAAGCTTGCTTTAGAATGGTGTGTGGATTCGGACAACGTCTTATATTCCTGAAACAGTCAGATTGAGTATTGCAATCATCCCACCGATTCCAAAAAGCTGGGCAGAGGAATCTAAAGACACAGGAATTTCTTTCTCGTTTCTTTTGGTGGCCCACTTGCAGGAAGGTGTTTGAATTATGTCACTTCATGAGGGCGTCAAGATGCAAAACACCTCGCTCCCACCAACGGTCTGTACAGCCCTTCCCACCCTGCCCGCCCGTGGGGATCCTTTCTATGACTTCATTGTGGAGTTAACCACCCCGGGAAAACACCATTCTATGGGTGGTTGACCGTCCAACAAAGGCAGCTCATTTATCCCTTTTCGGCTTACCCACTGCAAAACAGACATCAATTTGATGATTAAAGATGTTTTCCTTCATGGAGTACCGGTGAGGTTATTTCGGATCGAGGGTGCAATTCACTCTAGGTTTTGGGAAAATTCGTGCACATTGACATTAAAGAAACCTTTCTTCTGCTTTTTCATCCCCCCGACAATGGACAGAGGAACGAACCAATCAAACCCTGGAGCGTATTTTTCCGCTGCTTTATTCCCACCTACAGGGATTGGGGATTACTTCCTTAGCGATTTCTCGTATAACAAATCTCAGAGTGCCTCCACTAAACAGTCCCCTTTTTACTCAACTAGGTTATCATCCTAACTTCACCACGATTTCCCCCTAAAACGCCTTACCACATGGCTGAAAGAACACGTTTACAGAAGAATATGGATCTTTCAAAGGAAAAAACTGGAATCGGCTCAAAAAGGTCAAAAAGCAGCAGATAAATTTCGAAACCCTGCACCACTTTCAAGTGGAGACTTGGTCTGGCTGTCAACCAGAAATCTTAAGTTAAGGATTCTATCGTCTAAGTGGGACATAAGTAATTGGACCCTATAAATCAAAAATATAAGTGCTATTGCTTGTCGTCTTCAACTGCCCCGAACTATGAAATCAACCCGTCTTCATGTACCCTACTAAAGCGCGACACCCAATATTTCCGGCTTCCTCCCTTGCCCTACCCATGCTAGCCGAGGTCAGGAAGAATTTTGTGGTGGTAAGGATTTTGATTCCGGTTGTATAGAAATCATACAATACTATTTAAATGGCAGGGCTACCCATGGGACAACCATGGAACCGTCAATAACTTAATGCCCTCCTTGCTCCTCATTTCAAAGAGGAACCCAACAACCTGGTCTGAGGTCATCCGGGGAGGTTTCCTTAAGGGGGGAGTAATGAAAGGGGGTTCTTGTATATATTCCTGAAACTCAGTTTTGTTCGTCAGCCATTTTACTTTCTGTCTTGCGCAGCTACTTGCCCTCATCAAAATGGATTTCCAGCGCTGTTCCCCGCCCGATTCTCTCCTTTGCTTCTTAAGCAGCCACAGCGACAATCATGCTTCAGAACTAGCCGCTGAACCTGTACTTACCCTGTAAGCCCTTGGACCTTGTACTTCCACTATTCCTACGAGGAACCTGAAGCACTTGGGACTCTGAACCCTGCTCTTTGAAAGACCCACGTTTTTGCATGGACTTACGGTAACAAGAAAAATCCGAACTGTTTTGGGGAAGTGATTCTACTTGATTACCTGGCCTCTGTGTTCCTGTTTCTTGTCTGCAAACGGGTGGACTATTTCCTGCCAACTTTTTATAAAAAATACAACTTTTCTATATCAAAACCTTGACCCTGTTTTTCATGCACCCAACACAAAACCTATATGAACTGTCTACTACATTCAAACACATATCAAGGTACAAATAACAAAACATTCACATAATTAAGCCATTTGCACTTTTAATGTTATTAATAAAAATTTTTTTAAAGCAACTTTTTTAACTTGAGTGTTTCCTGCTTTCTTACTACGTCGAGTCCACTCTGCTACATCACTTTGCACCTTGCTCTATCCACATCTATCTGCCCTAAGGATAGCTTTTTACCTGTAGAAGACTTTTCACCACCGCCACACCATCCTTCCAGAGGACCGCAACAGCACGCTGGACACCCTGACCAGGACTACAGGGGCCACACAAACTACACAACATTCATCACCCCGGGAAATAACCCCCATTCCAGTGATCGCCCATCACGGACCGGCTGTGCAACTCGTGCCCCCCATAGAAGCGACGGGACGTGCGGTACCCCCAAAACCCCCTGTCCTGGCGACTATCTTCCCTCACTGTGCTGGCACTTTACATTTACAAGCCTCTGGGTTTTTTTTTGGGGGGGGGTGGGGAACTTCAGATTTTGCTAGGGGCCCCATATTATAATAAAAACGCCCGCGCTGGGAAGGTATTTAGCTGTTAAGGACCAACTACATGGACCTTGCCACCTATAAACCAGGCCAACATTTGCTTTCTTGGTTGGTTAACAAAAATAGGGACCCCTCGAAAAAAAAAGGCGGGGGGGCCCCCTATTTGTGTTAACCAGCCAAGTAAAATTCAGACTGCTGGGCCTGGTATTAAAAGACTGCAAGCCCATGGATTTTGGCCCCAACACCGATAATACCACTACAGCAGCCCACATTTGGCGCATCAAAAGATGTGCAATGGGGGCACTTTTACCCGCTCTTCCCACTGCCCGTAGCGGTGGCAAGGGGGTAATAAGGGGTTAATGCCCCTTGATTGCACGGTGAGAATAACCCCCGGTTAAAACGAAGGTGCAATAAGACACCGATCCATTATTAATCCCAAATTTTTTAAATGATAAAAAAAAAGACACAGCAAAAAAAAAGTATTTTAAAGAAAAAAAGAACAACACAGTTTTCATTTCTTTTATTATACTCCATTCCTGTGAGCCATCGTCTCCTGTAAAAAAAAAAAAAAAAAAAACAACAGTAAACCACCTGCCGACCAGTCCATAGTAACGACGTCCACGGCGATCCAGCCCTGCTACTCGCAATGACAGGCAAGCCTTCATCCGACGCAGCACAGCGATTACCTGCTTCCCCGGCGGTGGTCACGGACTGACTGCTTTAGGCCGGGATTACCCACGTCACTGCAGTTATCGCAAAACGCATGTGACCGCCGGGAAAGATGATGGGCGCCAGAAGCAGTCCCGCCCTCCCGCCGGAGTCTTTCTGCCAGGTAAGTGCCGCTGCTCCGACAACCCGACCGACGGAAAACGACAGTGACAGTGACAATCCCATTCCGGTACCGAAAGACAAAATATGGAACTAAGTATCGAAAGCCGATAAGCTAATATCGGCCTTCCCGATACTTCGGTATCGTTCGCGAACACACCAGGTCTCTTCATCAGCTAAACAATACAAAACTGAAAGAATCACATATTTATACACAAAAACACAGAAAAAATGCAATAGGAAACAATACTGAACAGAATATCATATGGCAGAGGGTGAGCATAAATATTGGAACGTTCAAGATAAGGAAGAAAGTTTTATTCCCCTCTGATTGGGGTCCGGAATGTTTTTGGATGTTTCACAGGTATTTGGAGTAAATTCCTTAATTGATGTAATAGGCCAAAAACCATGTACGGTTCATTCCACATTAAGATGTCAAAGGCACCATCAATTTGTATTCCAATTCTTCTCTGTCCGAGATTAACTGCTTCTTAGTACCATATTTCATATCTACATGCATGATCGGGAGCAAAAATCTTTGCCACAGTAGACCATTCTTTTTTCTCTTATTGCGTGGCGATGAGAATTCTCCTTGTTCTCAGTTTTTGCCCGGTCTCCCCCACATACAACCCCCATTGGAATTTAGTCTATAATTAGGTACACCACATTAGATGTGATGCGCTGAAAGTACCTGGTATCTTGTAGCCTGATGTGAGTTGGGGACTTTTCTTGTCCGTGGGGCATTATAAAATGGACAGGTTTTGCTTTCTTCTGATTGCAAGGCAAGGTTCCTGCACTGTTGGGGAGGACGGGAACTTCTGACAATGATGCTTCTTAGATTTGGGGGCTGCTAAAACACAGTAGTGGGGGTCGGAAATTGGATTGTAACCGGGCATCTTTTTTAGTAAAGGTTGAGTTTCCGTGCAGCTCCCCTTAGCACCTCCAGATTTGGGGTTGAGGTGACCACAAGGCACCCGGTTATTTTCTTCTTTAGCTTTGTAATTAGCAGGTACCCTTGAATTCTGGTGGCTTTGTAATTTGGTTTTCAATTGTTCTTGGTAAGCCCTGTTTTAAAAAAAAGGTCTTTCTAAGGCGAACAAGGTTCACCTATCCATGGGTTGGGAACATTACGGTATCATGGTTGGCTGTAACAATAGATTTTTTTGTTTTGGATGGAAACTGCCCCCATTTAAGGTATGTTGGACGGTCGATTGGCTCTGATACGGGATGTCTCTATTTCATTGTCCTTCAGTTAAATGAGGTGTCCAAAAATTTAATTTCATGCTGGAGTAGTTAATGTTAAGTTATGGTGGGATAAATTGATTGAATTTTCGGGAACTTCTTTACTGTTTGCCAACTCCGTCCAGATGATTAAAATGTCACAATGTAGGTAGTAGGCCGAGGCCTGGTGGGCATGAGGACAGAAAGTCGCTTTCAAGTTTTGGCCATGAAAAGATTTGCAACTGGGCCCATTTACTTCCCCTCGCTGTGCCGTCTCCTTAAAAAGATCTTGTTGCAAATTAAGTAATTGTGGGTGAGGGAATTTTGTGAGTTTCACCACAGAATCAGCATCATTCTCTTTTTTTTCAGAAGTTTTTGCAGGCATTTAATCCATCCTGGTGTGGGATATAGAGTACAAGGATTCCACACCTGGGCCAGATGTTCCTTCTGGTAAGGACCTATTGCTGCTATTTATTTCAGTAGGCATTGTGCCTAATGTACTGGGTTATCCCTTTACCAAGGTTTTAAGAATGCCCTCCAAATTTTTTAAGAGAAATACACCAGCAGCTCAACCCTCCACGAATTATCATCGACACCCGTTTGACCTCATACAACAAGATATCAATAGTATTCTAGAACAACATCAACCATAATTTCCCTACCCATAATAATACACTTCCTTTTGGAAAACAGCCCTGGCTCCCTTAGGGGTAACAAAAAAAATTGTCATAAAACCCCCGTAAGGGCGGGGTTTAAGTTTCCAAAACTTACAGATTATACCGCGAACTTGACCTTATCTGACACAGCTACATACAAAAAAATCTCTTCTGATCCCCTCCAACCATCAAATCAAAATAATACATTTGTACAGAAATACCTAGCTCCAAACAATTGATTCTAAAACACAACCTTTCTCACAAACCCAACACCCTGTTACCCCATACTGTATACTTTACCAAAGCAGTCAATTGTAAAAACAATGGAAAAACAGGCCGGGCCCATCAGGAAATGGGAATTCAAATAGAGAGTAACCTGAGGCAAATCATTTCAAGCAGAAAAAAATTATTACCCCTTTTTCCATCAGACTACTTTCCGGCCATGTACCCTGGCCTATTCCCAAGGACGAATAGTATCATTGCGATCAGCTGCGCCTCCCGGGGTGAGCGCAGCTGATCGCCGTGGGTGGCAGCTGATTATCACAGCGACACCCTGACTTGGTTTTGGAGCGGTCCGGACCGCTCCCGGAACATTAACCCCTGGCACACCGCATCAAACATGATCGCGGTTACCGGGGCACAGGGGAGGATCGCGCAGGGTGGGGCTCCCTCGCGCTCCCCTGGGAAACCCAGAGCAGCGCGATGTGTCGCCTGTTCCGAGGGTCCGTCCTCCCTCCAGGTCCCCGGTCCAAGATGGCCCGGGGTCCGAGGGAGGCGGCTTCCTCAGTGCCTCTGAGAGCAGCGCTGGGAAGCCGCAGCGATGCCAAGCGATTGCTGGTGTACAAGTGCTGTCACACGTCACCCACGATCTGCTAAAATACGTGATGTCCCACCCGGGACAAAGAAAAAAGTAAAAAAAAAAAAAAAAAGTTAAAAAAATCATAAAAAAAAAATATATTTCCCCAATAAATTTTTTTTTTCCTTAAATAAAAAAAACAAAACAATAAAAGTACACTATTTGGGAATCGCCCGCACCGTAACGACTCCCCCCCATAAAACGTCCCACTAGTTAACCCCTTTAGTGACCCCTAAAAAAAAAAAAAAACGAAGCAAAAAATCAATGCTTTTTCACATACCGCCGAACAAAAAGGGAATAGCACGCGTCAAAAAACCGATATAAATAAAATGGTACCGGAAAAAGCATCTTGTCCCAAAAAAACAGCCGATACACTCATCAACGAAAAAATAAAAAGTTATAGCTTGAGAATAAAGCGATGCAAAAATAATATTTTTTATATAAAATTTTTTCATTCTAAAAGCGCCAAAAATAAAAAAAATTATAAAGGGGGTATCACCGAATCGTACTGCCCGAAAATAAAACGCTTTATCAATTTTCCAACGCAAACGGTATAAACCCCTCCCCCAAAAGAAATTCATATTGCTGATTTTTTTCATTCTAACCTCCCAAAAATCGAAATAAAAACGATCAAAAAAGTCATGCTCAAAAATGTACAATAAAAACGTCAACTCGTACGCAAAAAATAAGACCCTCACTGACCTGGGGCCAAAATATCAAAAATTATGCTCTCAAAATGGGTTTGGCAAAAAACATTTTTTGCAATAAAAAGCGTCTTTAGCGGGACAGTGCCATCATAAAAACCCGCTATAAAAATAAATCAAACCCCCCTTTACACCCCTTAGTTAGGAAAAAATAATAAAAAAAAAAATGTATTTATTTCCTTTTCCCCGTTAGGGTTGGTTGCGACTAAAGTTAGGGTTAGGGTGGCGCAACGTTAGGTTAGGGTTGGGGGTTGGGATTACGGTTAGGGTGTGTTAGGGTTAGGTTTGTGGTTAGGGTTGGGACTAGGGTTAGGGGTGTGTTGGGTTAGGGTTGGGTTAGAATGGGGGATTTCGCTGTTTGGGCACATCAGGGGCCTCCAAAGGAAATGGGCGTCTGATCTCAATTCCAGCCAATCTGCGTTGAAAAAGTCAAACGGTGCTCCTTCACTTCTGACTCGCCAGCCCCCAACAGTATTTACCCCCGCAATTGGGTACACTCCTGGACCACAAGGTTATTGTGCAATTTGCCATTTCCCTGACCCTTGAGAAAATTAAAAAACTGGGGCGACAAAATCATTTTTTTGTTTTTAGGCTGTAGTTATAAAAACTTCTGTGGAAGCACTTGGGGCTTCATAGCGCCACCAAACTTCTAGATAATTCCTTGGGGTCTATTTTCCAAAAGGGGTCACTTGTGGGGTTTCCCACTTTTAGGCGCATCAGGGGCCTCCAAATGCGACATGACGCCCCCGACCATTCCATCAAAGTCTGCAATCCAAAACTCCTACTTCCCTTCCGACCCTGACGTGCGCTCATACAGTAGTTACTCCCACAAATTGGGTACAGCATACCAGGACAAATTGGCAACAACTTTTGGGTCCAATTTCCCTGTTACCCTTGTGAAAATAAAATATTGGGGGCGAAAAAATCATTTTTGTAAAAAAAAAAAGGGTTTTTTTTTTAAAACGGCGTACTTATAAAACCTGTAAGCAACTTCGGGTTCAAAGGCTACCACACATCTAGAAAGTTCCTGTGGGGTCTATTTTTCCAAAATGGGGTCCTTGGGGGGGGTTTCCACTTTTAGCCCAGGGGCCCCAAATGCACATGACGCCCCCAGACCATTCTGTTGTGAATGGGTTTTGAGATATTCTGAGCAGAGGCTCCCTCTGGTGGTTAAAAGGGCGGTACTATGAAGATTGTAAGGCTGGGAATCAGGTTTACTGACTGGTCTTAATAGGGGTCATTTTCCCCATCGGGTTGCCGGTGATCAATTGTTCTGGTCGAATCCTTCTTTCCATTTCCCTTGGCCTGCTGGTCGTTCCTGCATCTCCTGCTATCGATAAGACATTTTCTTCTTTTGTGTTTGTGCTATATTTTTGCATTTTGTCCTCACTTCTGTGGGGGCCTTCAGGGTCCCCTCCGGGGGTTTTTTGCCCCCTCATTTATTCACCATGAGTTTTTGTCTTTTGCTTTTTCCAGTTTTTTCAGTGGCTGCTTTTTTTTTTATTTTGTTACACCGAGAAACAATTTAGGTGGTAGAGGTCGTGTGATCTCAGGGTTTTGAAATTTAGTAATTGGGTGTTTTTCAGGGTTTTCGAGTTGCAGTAAGTACCCTTCCGCCTTTTCTATTTAGATAGTTTGGACCCCAGCGTTTCTCATACATTTCTTTCTTGTCAGTATTCCCTTGTCTAACCCCATTACATGTTTGGGGGCTTTCTATTACTTTGGGGTTCTGTCCGGGGCAGATAGCTTTCCTATTTCTTCTTTGTGAGTTAGTTTCTCAGGCCGTGACAGGCGTCTAGGACCAACGTAGGAACCCCTCCACGGCTGCCTCTATTGCGGTGGTTATCGGGTCTGCAATCTCATAGATTCCAACTGCCTGGGTGTATTTCCTTTTTTACCTCACTCCCAGCTACCGTAACATAACGTATCCACCGGCCAAAATTGAAAATTGTGGTACTCCAGAAGGGAAAAAAATGTAAGAAAAGGTTGTCAGAGTTTCAAGATTTTTTTTCTTTTTTGATTTTTTTCCCTCTTACCTGGGTGCGGGGGGGATTTTTTTCCTCCCAATGGAGTTTGCAACAGTTGTCCTGGCCGTGTGGACACTTGCCAGAGTTTCAAGTAATTGTGCATACTTCAGGTTGCCTGTTGTGGAACCTAGGATCCCCCCTGCCAGTTTTTTTTAGGGTCGAGCTAAGTTTCAGAATTTCAAAAAAATTGAAATTGTTTTTTTTGCCTTAAAATCAAGTCCTCAGAAACGCACGCAGCAGGTTTCAAATTAAAC
This sequence comes from Oophaga sylvatica, assembly GCA_033576555.1. Classification (NCBI taxonomy): domain Eukaryota; kingdom Metazoa; phylum Chordata; class Amphibia; order Anura; family Dendrobatidae; genus Oophaga; species Oophaga sylvatica. The sequence continues at coordinate 26,970 of JARQOD010009951.1, forward strand.
TCTCTCCTGCGGGCGATCCCAGATTGGGCTTTTTCCCTATACCTGGGATCCTGTTTTGAGTGATTTGATGCATTTTTTTCAGGCTTGGGGTTATTTTACGATGAGCCAAGTCACTGACAAGCTGAAAAAGCCTTTGGGCATTAAATCAGGGCTTGATGACGCTGAGTTATACTGTCAAGATTCCGTAGGGGGCGTCCTGACCAAATGGAATGACGACGCTTTGGCGCCCTTTTTCCGAAGGTCTGCGGATAATGTAAAGGATGTTAGGTGGTTTCCCCCCTCCCCCCTGGGCTCAATGATTCATGCATTAGCATTCAAATTGCAGACGTTTGCGGAGCGGAGAAGTATGCGTGGAATGGTGTTGCCTTGTACCACTTCTGACCCATCAGTGTGATGGAGTGGTTCTGGGGCACAGCGTCATGAGTTTCGAAAGCCAATGGGTTATGTTTTCTCTGGGTGAGCCCCATGCTATTTCAGTCGCCCAACGGGGAAGAACTTTTGCCGCTCATTGTCTTGGGTAATGTTCAGACAATTTTTTTATTAACTGTCACTCTGAATCCTCTGCCTCATTTTCTGCTCAGGCTTTCGTTGATTCTGAGCAGATTAACCTGAGGATTATGATTTTGCTAAACGTTGTGGGTTTCCCTTTTAAACCCCTACAAATCATTCCCCTACTGGGACCGATTCTACCCCTTTGGCTGAGAATAAACCCCAGTTTTCTACCAGGTGAAATAGGGTTGAACCTGATCACCAAGGCTGCAAATTTTTTTGGTTCTATTAATCTCATGACATATCGTGCGGGGGTTTCCCTTGGTTACAGTCTCATAATCCTGTTTTGGATTGAAAATCTGTGTCTGTAACCAGTTGGGGCTGCCAATGGGTTAATACCAACACTTGTTTTTTTTTCTGCCTCCCCCCAGGCTCAGGATGTTCCTGACTTTTGTTTGATTTTTTCTGATGTGTTTAGCAAGTAAACTGCATCCTTACCTCCCCTAGGAGCATACTGCCTATTGAATTAGTGCCGGGTAGTAAATTCCCTAAAGTCGCCTTTTAAACTTTCTGACCTGAACATGAGCTATGGGCTTATATCAAGGAAACATTGGAGAAGGGTCATACAGACCATCCCTTCACCCTTAGGTGCCGGTTTTTTCTTGTGCCAAAAAAAGGTTCATTAAGGCCGTGTATTGATTTCTCTCTTGAACAATTTATGGAAAACAAACCCTTCCCTTGTTTCTGACCTTTTTCCGGGTGAAAAACGTACTTGGTTTACCAAGCTTGACCTCAGGGAGCGTAAAACCTTATTCACATTAACACATGGTGAATGGAAACGGCATTCAAACCCTGAAGGGCATTTTGATACCTAGTGATGCCCTTTGGCTCACTAATGCCCTTCCGTCTTCCAGTCCTTCATGAATGACATTTTCAGGGATTTTGTGGATAAATTTCTGATTGTTTTATTTGGATGATATCTTGTTTTTCTAATGCTGGGACTCCAGTGAAACTGTTCGAACTGTATTCCAGATTTTGAGAGAGAATGCCTGTTTTGAAGGGATAAAAGTGTCTTTTTGGCATACAAAGATCTCATTTTCTGGGATTCATTTGTCCCCATCTGTTTTGAAATGGCCCGGTCAAGGTTCAGGCCTCTTGATTGGGTCCAACCCCCTTATTAAAGGCTCTTCAGAGATTTTTAGGTTTTGCCAATTTTTATGTAAATTATTGGAATTCTCGGTTTATTGTTAAAACCATTAACTGATTGACCAGAAAGGGTTCTAGTGGTGAATTGGGGCCCCCCGAGCAGTCCTGCTTTCAGGAACTAAGCCGAGATTCACTTCTGCTCCTGTTCAGCGCGCCTGAGTTTTCTCTGCCATTTCAGGTGGAGGTGAGCCTCGAAAATTGGGGCAGTGCCGTTTTGTCCCAAAAAGATCCAGAACCCCTAAAAGTAACCCTTGTCCTTTTTCTCTCGAAAAATTTTCTCCTACGAACTAATTATACGTGGGTAATCGGGAGTTTTTGGGCCATGAAGTGGGCTTTTGAAGAGTGGAGACATTGGCGGAGGGGCCAAACATCAGGTGGTGGCCTTAGGACCATAAGAATCGGCTATCTGGAACTGCCAACGAAACCAATCCAACAGGCCAGTGGGCCTTGTTTTTCACACGTTTTAATTTGGGTTTCCTTTCTTCCTGGCACTAAGAATGTTAAGGCGGATGCCCTCTCGAGGAGTTTTCCTTGC
>JARQOD010009952.1:0-29195 GCA_033576555.1 Oophaga sylvatica
CGGCAGTGGACAAGTTGGGGGCCTCCTTTAATTTCCAAAAAAAACGAGTACAACCACCCCAAAAAGGTAGTTCCCTCAAATCTCCAGCTAATCTTTAGCTGTACCTCCCAGTCACCCTTAGTTTTGGGGGCCTTGGGGGAAAAGGGGCTAAATTCTTATTTTTTTCCGCAAAAAACCCAAGTCTTCACTCCCCCTACCCCAGTTACGTACTGACTAAAAGGGGCTTGCTGCCCGGAGGGGGGCCAAAAATTTTGGGGGTTTTTTCCTACACCCCCCCCAAAAAACAACAGTGCCCCTTCGGTCCCCACCCCCGGTAGCAAGTGCGGACTTCTGAAATCCTTTTAGCACCCCCCTAAACCCCCAATTCCCTTTTCCCCCTTTTGCCACGCTGGAAAACATAAGCACTCAAAACAAAGCCAAGGGTCAGCATACTTTTTTCCCTTTTTCCCCCTTAAAAAAAAGTTAGCCACAGATGCTCAGTTACACAGGGGGAGCCGTCTCGAACCTGTTTCCCGCCTTTTAAAAAGGGGGATGTAAGCCTTTCTGTGTTTAATATTTCTTCTTCCTCAGTATGTGTTGGGGAAGGTGATACAGCTCTGACTAAAAAAAGGGGTTTAAATTCCAAACACCATCCCAAACCCCCCACATGGGAAATGGGGGAATAAGCAGGCTAACTCTTTCCCCCCCCCAAAACTTTTTCCCCCACAAAAAATCTAGACTCTCCCCAAACACGCCTCACCCCCCAACCCGGGAACTGGGGACTCCTCACAAAAAAACCCCTCCCCCCCCTTGACCACTCCCCAAAGAGTATCCCCCCCCCCCCCTAGGGGTGTGTCTAGTTGTGTCGAGTGAATGGATTTTTTTGCATTAAACTGCCGTTCGCCATCACTCTCCGGGGTACTGCGTGTCCCTTCCAACCCGGGGGTACACAACATCAGGGCCATTTTGGGAAAATTTGGGGCCCGGGGAAAAAATTTAAAAGGGGGCCCCCCAAAAAGCAACTATTCCCACATCAAAACAAAAACCTTTTTTTTTGTTTTTTTATGCCTGATTCAGGCCCCTAAACGGTTTTGATCGACAAAAATGAAGTCGTTCAACGCATTTTCCCCCCCCTTACCCCCAAATTGAGAAAGAATGAGGAAAAAAAGAACAATTACTATTAATCAATCTGTCCCCTTTACGGGTATCATGTTATCGCAGAATTCCATTTAAAACCCGGGGATGTGCTGTTTTGAGAAAAATGGTTTTTTTTCCGGCCTAAAAAATCCAACAGTCAAAATTTTATACACCCCTTTTTCTTGTTTTGTATAATACACCCCAATCCTCCATAAATTTTTAATGGCCCCCAAATCCCCCCAAAAGAAAAATTACACTCCCCATATCCTCCAAATAGTATAATATCCCCCAGGGGCCCCATATTTAAAACACCCCCATTTCCCCCCTAATTTTAAAAACACTCCCAAAGGCCTCCATATAGTAAAATTTACCCCCCCCGGGCTCCTTTTAAGTATAATACACCCCCCATACCCTTTTTTATAGTATAATACATTTACCCATAGTCCTTATTTTAAAAATTTACACTCCTCATTTCCTCCATAAGTTTTTTAAAACCCCATAGTCCCCCATAGTTAAAAACCTACTCTCCTCCAATAGTATAATACACTTCTCATAGTCCTCCATATTTTAAAAATTACACTGTTTTTCCCCTTTATTAAAATTTCACCCCAGTCCCCATATAGTTTTAAAACACTCCTCAGTTCCCCCAAAACTAAAAAAACACTCCTCCGTCCCTATTTTGTATAAATACCTCCTCTAGCCCCTAAAATTTTAAAATTTACACTCATCCCCATTTTGTTTTAACACACTCCCCTACCCCCCCTCCATTTTATTACCCCTTTCCCCCCCCAAGGGGGGGGTTTCACTTTTAATAACGGGCCCCAAATTTTTAAAATTTCCACGACGGGTCTTTTTATGGGTTTAACTCGGGAAAGTTTAAACGGTTTCTTTGCGATTCTAAAATGTTTTTCGTACATTTTGGGTTTTTTAAAGTTAGTGGTAAAATTTTTTTTTAAAAAAATTTTGTTTATTTTTTAAAAAAATGCAAATATGGCAAAAATTTTTTAAAATTTTAAATTTTTTAAATTTTAAAATTTTTTTTCCCTTAAAACAGGAAAAAAGTAATCTCGTGATCCCCCAAAATTTTTTACCCCTTTTTTTTTGGGGCTAAAAGTCCCCCTCCGGCTTTTACCGGGTCATAACGGGGGTCGGCGGGGGGGGGGAAACGGGGGTGTCGGTCTACTCCCCCTCCGCCGGGGCCCCTCTGCAGCCCCCTGCTTCTCCCAAAATTTTCCGGTCCTTCCTCAGCGGTCCAGGGGCCCCCCTCATTAAAGTCAAAAAATGCACCAAAATTTTTTTACTTTAATGAGCGGTCCATGTTTACCGCAAGGAAGGAAGCGCTGCGGAGAGCGCCAGGGGGAAGAGGGGAGGCTGCAGGGGCGCGCGGTGGAGGGGGAGTTTAAACGATACTTTCTTGGGCCCGTTCCCCCCTGCAGGGTGCGTCCTCTCGGGCTCCTCTGCTTGGGGTAATCAGGGGGCGCCGGAAAACGCTTAGTGAGCGCCGCGCCCCTTTTTTATCATTTACTACCCCAGGACCAGGAAGGGAGCCCGCGAGGTCAAAAGAGGAAGGGGAAATATCTCGGGGGCCGGGGTCCTGAGCGAGCTTTTGACATCGGCACCTTCCCCCAAGCACGCCGGGGTCCCCACCTGCCGGACACCCACCCGGGGCCCCCCCCACAAGAGGTGAGTATGTCATTTTTTTTTTTGCAGCAGCATAGGGGCAATAAACTGGAAAAAATGGGGGGAAATTGGACATAGGGGGGAAAAATTTGGAAACAATGGGGGGGTTTTAAAGGGGGAAAAAATTTGGGGGGGGAAAAAGGGCATAGGGGGCATAAAAAAGGGGGGATATGGGGGGATAAAAAGTGGGAAAAATAGGGGGGATAAAAAAGGAGAAAATGGGGGGGATAATCTGGGGGATAGGGGGTAATATGGGCCCAAAGGGGCAAAACTGTGGAACATATGGGGGGAAACTGGGGCATATGGGGCAAAATTTTGGGGGCATAAGCTTTGGAACATATGGGGGCTTAAAATTACCCTTTGGGGGCAAATATGGAGCATATGGGGGCACAATAGGAGCTTGGGGGGTTTAAACTGGGTCATTTTGGGGGAAAATATGGGGGCATAAGCTTTTTGGGAAAAAATGGGGGCTTTTTAGGAGGGTTTTTGGGGGGGGAATTGGAGCATATGGGGGCATAAGTGTGGAAAAATATGGGGGCATAAGCTGTGGAAAGGGGGGGGGAAAATTTCTGGAGCAAAAGGGGCTAATCGGAGATAGGGGGGGTTAATCTGTGGAAATAGGGGGAAAATTCTGGAGCAAAGGGGGGGATAACGGGGGCATATAGGGGCATAACGTGGAGCATTTTGGGGGATAATCGTGGAGCATATGGGGACAAAAAACTGGAGTTTTTGGGGCATAACTGTGGGCATATTGGGTTTAATCGGGAAAAACTATGGGGCTAATGTTGAGGGGATACTGCTGATATCTAAAAAAATCGTATGGGGAAAGGTATCCCCCAATCACTAAAAACTTTCGAATCCGATTCCGAAAAGGGGAACCCCCCTAAGTCAGGGGGAAAAAATATCGAAAAAAAAAACCCCCCTTTTTTTCTTTTGAAAAACACAAAATATAAAACATAGAATACAAATATATATAACATGTCTTGTGACATATATATATATTACATTTTTTATATTTTAAAAACCCCTTCTACATATAAAATAGACTGGGAAAAAATTGGGGGGGGGAAAACCGGGGAAAACATACCCCATAAAAAGGACGGGCTCGGGGCCGAGTCCCCCCAAAACCTCTCGCTCTGTGCAAACTAAACTTGGGAAAAAAGGGGATTCTTTTAGCTCGCTTTTTAAGCAACCCCCTGTGTCCCAAAAATTTTGAACTGGTTTTGGCTTGAAAAATAAAAATCATCAGAAAATTTTTTTGGGTTTTCCGAAAAACTGCGCATGACGGGCCCGGTTTGAAGAAGAAGGGATGCCTTCGGGGGTTTGTACACTCACCAGTGTCGCAAAAAACCGATGGCCGCACCCCCTAAAGGGGACGCAATGTAAGATCGGGGCCCCCCCAGCTCTTTTTCCCCCCCCCCACCCCCTCATTTTGGGGAAAACAAACCCCAAAGGCCCCCCTCCCCAAAAAAGGGGGGCCCCCCTCCAGATGCTAATGACACAGGGGATTTGGGGCAGAGATGGCAAATGGAACGAGCAAATTGGGGAAGGGATGGAGCATTTAAATTTTTCCCCCCCCGGGAAGCGACCCGATCCCCCCCCGGAACCACCTTTGGGGCCCCCGGCCTGGAACCCCTCCTACGCTCAAGAAGCGGAGGAACCCAAGGGGCCCCGGGCCCGGGGCAGGGGAGAGGCCCCCGGGATGGCCCCCAGCTGGCTTTCCCTAAAACAAAACTTGGGGGGCCCAAAATCCCCTTCCTGAAGTGTCGCCCCCCCCCCCCCGGAAGGTGAGGCACCCGTTCTAGTAGGGGCCCCTGGGGGCATCTCGCCCTTGCATGTCCCCCGGGGTTTTGCTTTTTCGCAGTGGAAAAAACCCGTTCCGCAAAAAATTTGCCCCGCAGCACCCAGACCCCGGCCCCCCCCCTCGGGAAAAGGGAAAAAGCGCACCCGTTCCCTCTGGAGGAGGCCGCGCAGGCCCCAGAGGTTACCTGTCTGCCCCGGGGCCCCCCGACTGTCATTTTTTTCCAGAGCCGGCTGTTTCCCCCCGCAGGTGGGGCCCCCCCGGACTGTCGGGGCCAGGAGAGCTCCCAAAAAACCCCGGGGAAAAACGAAGCTGCGTTTGATGGTGGAGACAGGGAATGCTGGGGGGAGGAGAATTAAAAACCCGGGCCGGGAGGAAGATGGAGACGTTGGGGGGGAAGCGGGGGAAAAAGGGAGCAGCGGAATAAAAAAAAGCTTCGGCAACGTAAACCGGGAAAAACCCCCGGGGGCAGATAAGGCCCGGGAGAGAAAAGTTTAAAGGGAAACCCCCGGGGGAGCCGGGCGTAAGGGGGCAGTAGGGGGAGTTTTAAAATTTTAAAGGTGGGGGGGTTTCACCCGGAGCCTGGACTTTTTTTTAGAAGTGTTTTTCCCCCCGGGGGACGTGGAACTACCCCCAAAAGGGGCACCCGGGGAGGGAGGGTTGCCAGGGACTTGGGGACTTACACCCGACACGGGGTTACAAGGTGGTACGCCCAAATTTTTCCCCGGGGCGCCCCCCACCCCCAGATTTGTCGGGAAAATGGGGAACCCCCCGGAGCCTTTAAACCCCCAATCCAGGCCTCTGCACAAGTGCCCACCCCACCCCGTAAAATCCCCCCAGCCTCCCTCAGGGGTCTCCTAAAGCACCCCCAGCTAGGGACAGAAAGTATAGCTGGCCTACCCGGCCCCTTTTGGGGGGCCCCCCCGGGGGGTTCGTTGAGCCCGGGGACTAGGGCCCCCCCCCGGGAGGGAGTGAAAGAGGTGGCCCACAGAACAATGGGGGGTCCGACTTGACTTTAAGGGGCCACACCGTCTCAGGTCCGGGTGGTCCTTGGTGTCTCGGATGTTTGGCAACCCACCCAGAAACCCCCAGGTGGCCCGGGGAACCCCCCCCTGCCAAAGAATTATAAAAAACCCCGGGGCAGGGCCCTTAGGGAAATAGTTAAATTGTTGATGTTTCCCCGGGGGGTGAATGTTCAAAAAAAATTTTTTTTTAATTTTTTAAAAAAAAACCAACCCCGTTTTCATTACTTTTTTTACAGTCTCATCCCGACGCCATTGATCTCCTGTAAAAAAATTTAAAAAAAAAAAACAGCAGTATACCACCTGCCCCCACGCAGTCCATAGTAAAGAGTGTCCCACGACGATCCAGCTCTGCTAAAAACAGAATGACAGGCAAGCCTTACCCCGGGCAGCCAGGTTACCCCTTCCCCCGGGGGGCGATGACGGTTTTTACGGGGGGTTTTTACCCTGCAGTCCGCAGTTACCAAAAACCCTTTTAAACCCCAGGGAGAAAAGGGGGCCCAAGACCAGGACGGACCGCCGGGATTTCCCCGGAAGTGCCCCTGACCCCTGAAAACCCCGCCGACGGACACTCACATACTGACAAATCCGATTCCGGTATCCGAATATGACAAAATATCGGAAACTCGGAATCGAAGCCCGATACAGCTAATACGGCCGATACCCGATATTTGCAGTATCGTATCGCTAAACAAGGGACATAATCTGTGGAGCATCATAGGGGGCAAAATCATTTTTCACCCTAGGCTTATACGCGATTTCAATAAGTTTTCCCAGTTTTTTGGGCAAAATTAGGGGGGTCGGCTTATACCGGTGGGTTATACATGAGTATATAGGGTATGGTCACATAAAATTTAGTTAAGAATAACATTTCCCAAAAGTCTACTTACAACACAAAATTTGGAACCAAAATTTTTTTTTTGTTAGGAAATTAAGGGTTAAAAGTTGCCACGATTTCTCATTTTACAACAAAAATTTAAAGCCATTTTTTTAGGACCACCTCACATTCGAAGTCACTTTGAGGGGGTCTTATGGAAAAAACCCCAAAAAAGTGACAACATTCTAAAAACTGCCCCCCTCAAAGTTCCAAAACCACATTCAAGGAGTTTATTAACCCTTCAGGTGCTTCACAGGGCTGAAGAAAAGTGAAGGAAAAAAATTAATATTTAACTTTAGTCACAAAAAATGATCTTTTACAACTTTTTTTTATTTTCACAAGGGAAAAAAAGGAAAAATGGACAGATAAAGTTTTTTGGGGCAATTTCTCCTGAGTCGCCAAAACCCCTTGTGGGGAAAACCATGTTTGGGCACACGGCAGAGTCAAAAGGGGGAAGGAGCGCCGTTTGACTTTTCAACCAAAATTGGCTGGAATTGAGATTGGCGCCATGTCGCTTTTGGGAGACCCTGAGCCCTAAAACAGTGGAAACCCCCCACATGGACACCATTTTGGAAAATAGACCCCCCAAGGAATTAGCTAGATCTGTTGTGAGCACTTTGAACCCCCAAAGTTTTTCACAAAAGTTTATAATGCCGGGTGTGAAAAAAGAAAAACATTTTCCACAAAAATGATTTTTTAGTCCCAAATTTGATTTTTCCCAAGGAAATTGGAACCCAAAAGTTGTTGTCCAATTTGTCCTGAGTACGCGATACCCCCAATTGGGGGGGGGGGGAATGTTTTTGGGGCTGGCAGGGCTTGGAAAGGAAGTAATAACTTTTTGGAATGCAGACGTTAAATGGGTTGCAATCACCCCCGGGGGGTCCACCGTGCAGGAAGCCTGCTGGTAAAAATGGCGTAAATAGGCAGTATGAGCGAACTCTTATCCCGCAGAGTAAACGCTGTAGCACTATATGGCGATATAAGCGGACTTGTTAATTCACAGAGCCGCTGTAACAAAGACTGGTCCTGTTAGACTCACAGGGAACACAGATGACTGCTAAGCGGATTCCCAGTCTGTGGTCATCCCAATCAGAACCCAAGCAATAATCTCCACCGGAGTACCGGTATTCTAATGGCGTTTTCAGCCGAGCCCTGAACACGTGCATACAATCTCCTCACCGGGGTGCCGGTTTCTAGGGCTTATTTCATCAGAAACCCAACCACATGCATACATGACCACACGGCGCAAGCACGAACAGATTTGACACTAGTGCATGGCCGTGCGGTAAGGACAAACCTTTTAGCAGCCACGGAAAAGACCTTCCAGGAAGGACCAATGGGAAGATGCTTCAGAACATCAACAGCCACAGGACCTTTCCCGAAGGACCAATAGGAGTGGCAGCTGTGTTGAGCATGTGACCCCTGATCTCCCATGGGAGATCTTTGCCCTGGGCATGCTCAGATGAAGCAACAAAGGACTTATCCCAAATCTGCCCGCTCAACACTGGGGGTTTCAGCAGCTAGTCTCTGCACAGTACTGGGTCGGGCAAGACGCTGGGACCGAGTCTCTGCGAGCAGGAACCACGGGCGGGGGTCGGAGGGGGACCGCAGCAGGAACGCTCGAGATTTCCCCTGGCAGGAGTGGAAATCAAATTAACACCCAAATATAATAAACACAGCCTCCCCAATAGTATATATAACACAGCCTCCCCAATAATATATAAACACAGCCCCCCCCAATATATATAAAACACAGCCTCCCCCAATAGTATATTAACAAGCCTCCCCAAAACATATAACCAGCCCCCCCCAAAAGTATATATAACACAACCTCTCCCAATAGTATATATAACACAAACTCCCTCAATAGTATATTTAACACAACCTCCCCAATAGTAATTAAACACCTCCCCTAGCATATATAAACAAGCCTCCCCCAATAGGTATGTATAACACAGCCTCCCCCAATAGTGTATAATAATACAGCCTCCCAAAAAAGTGTATAAATAACACAGCCTTCCCAATAGCAAAATAACACAGCCTCCCCCAATCTATATATATAAAAAATTTAATGTGTGATCACCAACAATCACGGGGTATCTTACATTTAACCAGGCTGTTTAAAAGAAGCTGAGGGTGATTGGTTGCTATGAGCAACAGTTTTCCTTGCAACCAATCCCTAAGCATCTTTCATTTCACCAGAGCTTTTTAATAGAATTGAGCTGTGATTGGTTGCTATGAGCAACAGTTTTCTCACTCTACAAAAAACACCTCAGCTGCAACGACCAGGGTGGAGAAATCTAGCATCCCTGGGAACATAAGCTCCCAGCCATTGTCTGCCACCCAGACGGAACAGAGAGCACATGTAGAAAAAGAATTATCCCTCCCGTGCCCATACCCCATCACACATCATCCATTCCTCCCCTTTGGCACATCTTCCCTCTTAAAGGGATCTCCGAATGGAAGTCAGGGCAAATCCATCCTGCCTTTGGTTTTGACCCCAGGCCTCTTTAAAGGGATCGCCGGTATGGAATTAGGGCCATTCCACTCAGCTCTGTGGTTTCTGACCCCAGGGCCCCCTTAAAGGGATCATTGGTATTGGGAAATGAGGGCAAATTCCTAAGCGCTCTGGTTCGACTCCAGGCCTCTCTTAAAGGGATCCCGGTATGGAAGTTAGGGCATTTCACTAGTGCTCTGGGTTTTGACGCCAGGCCTCTCTAAAGGGTCCCAGGTAGAAGTTAGGGCCTTCCACTCACTCTTGGTTTGACCCCAGGGCCTCTTAAAGGGATCATTGGTATGGAAGTAGGGCAAATTCACTTAAGCGCTCTGGTTCTGACTCCAGGCCTCTCTTAAAGGGATCTCCGTATGGAAGTTAGGGCCATTCACTCAGTGCTTGGTTCTAAATCGGCCCTCTTAAAGGGTCCCAGGTATGGAATTAGGGCCATTCCACTCAGCGCTTGTTCTGACCCCAGGCCCCTTAAAGGGTTCCCTGGAACGGAAGTTAGGGCCTTCCACTCAGCGCTTTGGTTTTGACCCCAGGCTCTCTTAAAGGATCCCCGGACGGAAGTTAGGGCCTTCCACTCAGCGTTCTGATTCTCACTCCAGGCTTCTATTAAAGGGATCATTGGTATGGAAAGTCAGGGAAAATCCACTCAGCGCTCTGGTTCTTGATGCAGGCCCTTTTTAAGGGGATCCTTGGACGGGAAGTGAGGGAAATCCACTCTGCATTGGGTGTGGAAGTTAGGGAAAACCCTCAGCACTTGATTCTCACCCCAGGTTTTATTAAGGGATCCCTGGTAGGAAGTCAGGGGCCTTTCCCCACTCAGCGCTCGGGTTTTCTGACCCCAGGCACTCTTAAAGGGATCCTTGGTATGGAAGTCAGGCAATTGCCTTCAAATGTCTGGTACTAACCCAGGCCTTTATTAAAGGGATCATTGGTTGGAATCAGGGCAAATCCATCCACGCTTTGTTTTTGGCCCAGGCCTTCTTAAAGGGATCCCAGTATGGAAGTTAGGACCGTTCCACTCAGCCCTGTGGTTCTGACCTCAGGGCTCTTAAAGGGACATTGGTAGGGGAAGTCAGGGGCAAATCCACTCGCACTATGGTTTTGACCCCAGGCTGACGGGATGATGTGGGATATTAGGGGAGTAGTCCAGTGGCTCTGGCTGACGGGATGAGTGGGATTTTAGGGGTTAGTCCAGTGGCTCTGGTGATGGATGATGTGGGTATTAGGGGGATAGTCCAGTGGCTCTGGCTGACGGGACGATGTGGGATATTAGGGGTAGTAGTCTGGGGGCTCTGGCTGACGGGTGATGTGGAATATTGGGGGTAGAGTCCAGTTTCTCTGGTGACGGGATGATGTGGGAATTAGGGGGAGTAGTCCGGTGGCTCTGGCTGTAGGGATGATGTGGAAATATTAGGGGTAGTAGCCGGGGCTCTGGTGACGGGATGATGTGGGGATATTGGGGGGTTTTAATCCAGTGGCTTGGCTGACGGGATGATGGGGATATTAGTGGTAGTTCCGGTGGCTCTGGCTGAGGGGGATGATGGGGATTTGGGGAGAGTCCGGGGCTCTGGCTGATGGGATGATGTGGGATATTAGTGGTAGTATCCGGTGGCTCTGGCTGAGGGGATGATGTGGGATTTTGTGGTATTGTCCGGTGGCTCTGACTGAGGGATGATGTGGGATATTAGGGGTGTAGTCCGGGGTCGGCTGATGGATGATGGGAATTGGGGTAGAGCCCCGGTAGCTTGGCTGAGGGGATTGTGGGGATATTATAGTGAAGTGGCTATGCGGAGTGGGGGGCTCTACACTAGCTTTAATTATAGATTAAAACATTAACAATTTGTTAAAACAACCGTAGTAGTTAATATGTCGGGGCCGCGCCGGGCCTTCAGCTAGTAGTATATATAACACAGCCCGCCCCCAATTGTATATTACACGCCTCCCTAAAGTATTATTATTATATTAACCCCTTCCTGACCCAGCCTATTTTGACCTAAATGACCTGGCCATTTTTTGCAATTCTGCCAGTGTCCCTTTTGAGGTAATAATCAGGAACGCTTCAACGGATCCAGCGATTTGAGATTGTTTTTTCGTGACATTTGGGCTTCATGTTAGTGGTAAATTTTGGTCGATAATTTTTGCGTTTATTTGGAAAAAAATTGAATTTGGCCAAAATTTTGAAATTTGCAATTTTCAAATTTTGAATTTTTATTTGTTAAAAAAAAAAGAGTTAGGACACAAAAAAGTTAAAAAGACATTTTCCCCATGTCTACTTTCTCAACAATTTTGGAACAACATTTTTTTTTTTAGGAATTTTAAGGGGTTAAAATTGACCCCGATTTCCTTTTTTTTAGCAAAATTTACAAAAAAACCCAATTTTTTTTTTGGGGGCCCCCTCAATTTTAAATCCTTAGGGGGCTATATGGAAAAATACCCAAAAGGACACCATTAAAAAAAATGCACCCCTCAAACTACTCAAAACTCTTCAAGAAGATTTTAACCCTTCATGTGCTTCACAGGGAAATAAACAAAGTGGAAGGAAAAAAAAGGGCATTTTTAAAATTTTTTCCCAAAAAAATTTTTCTTTTAGCATCAATTTTTTTTTTTTGCTGGGCATCATAAAAAGGACCCCAAAATTTTTTGGGCAATTTCCCTATATACAGATACCAAAGTGGTCATAAACCATTTTTTGGGGCACGGCAGGGCTCGAAGGGAAGGGGGCGCCATTTGCCTTTTTACTTTTTTAATGGAAAATAGCTGGGAAAATTTAGCAGTTGCCATGTCGAATTTGGAGAGTCCCGTGTGCCTAAACATTGGGGCCCCCCCCAAGTGACCCCATTTTGGAAACTAGACGCCCCAAGGAACTTTTCTAATGCAGGTGAGCACTTTTAAAAAAACCCCCGGTGCTTCACAAAATTATCCGTAAAAAAAAGAAAGTACTTTTTTTCACAAAAATTTTTTTTGCCTCAGTTTTTTTTTTTTCACATGGGGAACAGGATAAAATGGGTCCTAAAAATTTTTTTGGGCAATTTCTCCCGATACAAAAGATACCTCTATTGGGCATAAACCACTGTTTGGGCGCACGGCAGGGCTCAGAAGGGGGGAGCCCATTTTTACTTTTTGAAGGAAAATAGCTGGAATATTTAGCGGGCCATGTCGATTTGGGGAAATCCCGTTGCCCAAAAATTGGGGCTCCCCCCCAAGGACCCCATTTTTTGGAAAAAAGACCCCCCCAAGGGTTATCTAAAAGCAGATGAGCACTTTGAACCCCCAGGGGCTTCACAAAATGATCCGTAAAAAAAAGAAAGTACTTTTTTTTTTTTACAAAAATTTTTTTTTAGCCTCAGTTTTTTCATTTTCACTGGGCAACAGTTAAATTTGGGTCCTAAAATTTGTTGGCAAATTTTTCCCCAGTACACTTTCCCCAATGTGGTCATAAACCCTGTTTGGGCGCACGGCAGGGCTCAGAAGGGGAAGGGGCGCCATTTTTGGAAGCGACTTGGGAAGTTTCGTGGGCGTCATGTTGCCTTTTCAGAGCCCCTGAGTCCAAACATAGAAACCCCCCCCAAGTGACCCCATTTTGGAAAAATACCCCCCCAAAGCTTTTCTAGATTTTTAGGAGCACTTTAACCCCCCAAAGGGGTAAAACAGAAAATTATAACGCCGGGCCCCGAAAATAAAAAAAATCAAATTTTTTTTTTTTCCACAAACCCGACTTTTTTGCCCCAAAATTTTTTTTTTTTTCCCCAAAGGGGACCCGGAAAAAATTAGACCTCAAAAGTTGCCTTTCCAATTTTTTCCTGAGTACGCTGATATCCCTATGTGGGAGAAAACTACGGGATGGGCACACTTGGGGCTCGAAAGGGGAAATAGTGGGCGGGTTTTTAATTGCCGACTTGGGGTGGGAAGGTTCTGCGGGCGTCATGTAAAAGTTTGCAAAAGTCCCCGATTGCCCAAACGTAAAACTCCCCCCAAGTGACCCCATTTTGGGAAAATAGACCCCCAAGGAACTTTTCTAGAGTGGGGGGAACTTTTAACCCCCCAATCCCTTTACAGAAGTTTATAACGCCGAGCCCCTGAAAAAAAAAAAAACATTTTTTTTTCCCCAAAAAAACTTTTTTTTTCCCCAATTTTTTTCCCAACATAAAAAGGAAAATTTGAAACCCCCAAAAATTGTTGTTCCCAAATTTTTTCCCCAGTACGCTGATTTCCCCAATGTGGGGGGGTTTAAAAAAAAAACCCCTGTTTGGGGACACTCGGGGCTTTGGAAAAAAAGGGAGCACTGGGTTTTACATTTTTTAACGCAAAAAAATTTTCCCGGAATCAATGGTGGCGCCATGTCCCGTATGGGGATCCCCTGGTACCTAAAAATTGGGGGGGGAAAACCCCCAATTTTTAACTCCAACCCAAACCCCAACACACCCCCCAACCCCCCAACCCCAACCCCTACAAAACCCCTAACCCTAATACAAACCCCAAACCCTAACCCAACCCCAACACACCCCTTTAAACCCCAATCCCCAAATTTTAAAACCCCCAAAACCAACCAAAAGCCTAACCCCAATCCCAACCCAACCCCAAAAAAACCCCTAACGCTTATCCCAAACCCAAAACCCCAAATCCCAAACCCTTTAAACCCCAATTCCCCAAACCCCAAAACCCCAATCCAACCCTAACCCTAGTTCCCAACCCTTACCCCAGTTCTAAAACCCCCCCCCAGTTCTAACCCAAGGGGGGGTTTAATTGCGTTTTTTCCAGCCCCCTTCAACACGAGCGTTTACGGGCTGGTAACGGAATAAAAAAACCGATCGCGTTAAAGCAAAAACCCCTAGGCAAGGGAAACAGCGATGATTCATCGGCTGCCCGGGAGGGGCCCAGACCGCAGCCTGGTCCCCAAGGGTTTCCCTTCCCCTGAAAAGACGACACGCGCGAACGCCTTTCCGCTTTATGGGATGCTTTTTCGATGGGGCAAAACAAATGGGTGGGAAAAACAAAACGTTAACGGACTGCGTTAAAAACCGTGTTTTTACCCCCCGGGGAAAAGCAGTCCATCTAACGGACTGCCATAATTAATAAGAAACCCCCTGGGGAACCCAAGGCCCCGGCACACGTTTTCGGATTCACTTGCGGAAATTTTTTTAAAATCCGCAGGAAAAAAGACCGCCTTTTTCCTTTTTTAAACGCGGGTTTTCTGCGTTTTCCCTGGGTTTTACCCTATAAATTTGGAAAAAAGGGGGTAAAATCGCTGCGGAAATCCGCACAAAGAAATTTACATGCTTCGGATTTAAAAAAAACAGCAAAAACCGCACTTGGGAAAAAACTGCCGCATGTTGGGACAGCGGGTTTTTTTAAAACCCTTTATTTCATTTACTGTAAAATTTTTCTGGATCTCTGTGGGGTCTGGGAGCGCCAAATCCGCGGGGGAACCCCAGCAAAACCGCCGCGACCGCAGCAAAATCCGCTGCGGAATTTGCAGCGAAATCCGCTTTCCCGGGTCCGCAGCGAATCAGCTGCGGAACAGCCCGCGAAATCAGCAGTGGACCCAGCGAAATCAGCTGAGGATTCCCGCAGCGAAATCAGCTGCAACACAGGAAATCCCCTGCGGAACACAGCGAAATTTCCCTGCGGATCAGCAAACGAAAATTTGCTGCGGGTCAGCACGAAAACCGGGTGCGGATCAGCAGGGGGAAATCAGCTGCGGAACCGCACAAAAACCGCCCAAAAATTGCACTCCCCAATAGGAAAAAAAAAAAAAAATTTTTTATTTAAATTTTTTCCCTACCTATACAGGGGGGGTTTTTACTTACTTTTTTTTATTTTTGATCACTGTGCAGTTTTTCAAAATGATTTAAAAAAAATTTTTTGCTAGGGAGGGGGCACTGCGCAAGCGCCGGGCCCGGGGGGCCCCACGGGGGGATTTTCGCCCCCCTTTTTTCCCAAAATGGCGGCCCCCATGAAAATTTCCCGGGGAGCCCCCGGGGGGTCCAAAGGGGCATCGGTGGGCCCCGGGGGGGGGGGAGTAAAGGGGGCGGGAAATGAGGGGGGGGAACGGGAAAGGGGGGGCAGCGGAGGCCAAAGGAAAAGGGGACTTTTTTAGTTTATGGCGGTGACCGACCGCTGCCCTCTTTCGGTGGCGGCGGCCGGTTTGCCGCCGTGAATCCGTGGGGGGGGTCAGGGCTCGGTGTCCCGCCATGGCAGATCTAATTTGCAGCATCGGGCCTGGCGGATTTAATATTTTCACCAATTTTATTGGGTTTAAAAAATTACAGATTGCCCCGAAATTTGGGTCTTTCACCTTTTTAACACCAAAACCGAGCGATCGTGGCCCAAAAGGGGGGGGTTAAAAAAGGGCCCCCCCCCCCCGGGGTGAAACACAAAAGGGTCCGTGCCGGCGGGGTCGGGGGGACCTTTTTTGGGGACCCCGGGCACCACCCCCAGGGAAACCCATTTCCTTTCATGACGCCACAAAAAGGTCCCTGGGTCGGAATTTGGCCCCGAAATTTTTATGGGCGGCCACGTGGGGCAAGGGTCGGGGAAGGGTTTTAAAAGGGGTCCTTGGTAGGGAAATCAGGGCAAAACCACCCCGCTTTGGTTTTTGAAACCCCCGGCCTCCCCTTAAAAAGGTCCCCCGTATGGAAGTTTGGCCATTCCACCAGCGCTGTGGTTCTGAAACCCCCGGGCCCCCTTAAAAGGGGCATTGGTAAGGAAGTTAGAGCAATTCCACTAAGCGCTTCTGGTTCTGACCCCCGGGCCCCCTTAAAAGGGGGCCCCAGTATGGAATTTAGGGGAAAAACCCCTCAGCCCTGGTTCTGACCCAGGTGACGGGGAAAATTTGGGTTTAGAGGGGAGTAGTTTCCCGTGGGTCGGCTGAAAGGGATTATTTTGGATATTTGGGGGAGTAATCTGGTGGCCCCTGGCTGGAAAGGGAACCCCTGTGGGGTATTAGGGGAAAAAGTCGGGGGCTGTGAGGGATTTATGGCGGAAAAAAAGGGGAAAAAACCGAGGCCTGGCTGAAGGGACGAAGGGGGTTTATTTGGAATGGGGGCTATCGGGGTTTTGGGGGGGGCAAAACACCCCAGTTTTTTAATTTTTTAAAAATATATTTCATTAAAAATTTTTTTTAAGCCCCTAACTGTAGTTTGTTACTTTGGCCCGGGGAGCGCCGGGGTCTTCCCTTGTTTTTTTTATAAAAAAAATCCCTTTTATGGGAGTCCTTTTTTTAAAAAAAGATGGGTTAAACCCAAAAATTTAAAATCGGGGAGTAAAGGGTAATATAAAATTTAAATTTTTCGTTTTCCCCCGCTTTGACTTCATTAAACCTTTTTTAATTTTCCCTTAGTTTAAATTTTTTAAATTTTTTGAATTCACGTTTAAATTTTTCCCCCAGTTTGAAAAAAAAAATTTTTCACAAGGAAATGCATAGAAAGGGAAAATTCCGCTCAAAATTACCCTTTGGGATATTGTGTTACAAATTTTAAAAATTTTCAGTGGGGCACCTCAAAAAAATACAATTGAAAGCTTTAAAAAAGATTTTCCCAAATAACCAAAAAAAAATTTTTTTTAAAGAAATTTTTCCCTACTTGGACCCGCTTTTTTTCATACCCCATCTGGCCCCGATAAAAAAAAAAGCTTAAAACCCCCTCCCTGCCGGGCTGTTTTCCCCCAATGTCGGCAAATTGCTCTCCCCCAAGGGGCCCCGTACGTTGTTGTGACACATGACCCCCTCCGCCCCCAATCCGCTAGTGTTGTCCCACCACCTGTCGAATTTTAACATGACAAAAAAGTGAAGAGCACCCGCACCCCGGATTGTTTGAGAAACGGACAACCCCTTTTAATTCTGCTCAAATTAATACATAACAACTTTTTAAATAATTTTATATAACTTAAAAGATTTCCCCAATCTTAAAGACAAGTTACAGTCCCCCTGTACCAAGGGTTTTCCCTTTTCCCCAGTATAGCATTTACCACATGAAACAGAGAATGTGGAAGGGCTGGGTAACATCTCATTTTTAAAAGTTAGCCACCCCCCTTTTTTTGTCTTTTTGACTAAAACAAAGAAGGATTTTGGGGGAAAATATGCCCCAAATTTGGAAAGTCAGGCCGAATGAACCCTTTTTTGGACCTGCAAACCGTGACACCACTTTTAAGATTCTAAGAAACCCAATTTGGGATACGTATGTGCATTTTAATTTATTTGGATCTAAAAAGATTTCTTTAAATCTTAAAGGGTCCGTTACACATACGAGATCCTAAACAAAATAGCTGAAACGTCACCGATTTTTTTGACGTAGCAGGAAACCCAGCCACGATCTCGCTTAGTGGAAAACCCCCAGGGGATGGGTCAGCCCCCCGCGGGTGTCCCCTTAATTTTCGCTGAATGTCCGGCCCCCTTTTTTTTCGTGGGGCCCCTCCGCTGGCCAGCGGGGCCAAACGCTGCGTGTGGGCCCGGCGGGAGACCCAGCGATAGCAAGCTGGAGCTGGGGAAACCCCAAGGGAAAAAATCCGGGTTTCAAAACGCCGAACGGCACCTGGAAAAACCCGATGTGTAAACCCGGTTTCCCGCTCCCTGCCCAAACGCACTGGCATCTAAAAGGGACCCTTGCGGGGAACCCCGAGGGGATGTGCGTCCTTTTCCCCCATAGTCGCTGCCTGAACGCTGCTGAGAGCTGCCTTTTTGGGAGCTCAGCAGCGATCATGTAGTGACACACCATTTAAAAATGAAAACGAGCAAAACGTTTTTCAGGATCCCCTGGTTTTGGGCGCTATGGGTAAAGGGACCCTTAGGCAATATTTAAGGGAATTCTCTTACACAGAGGGAGTTTTATTTTTTTCCAGCTTTGACCAGTTGCGTGTGTGAAGATGGCTGTTGGGAAATTTTGTTTTTCAGAGAGGAAGAGGACTTTAACTCTACTTTTCACCATTGGGGTTTTTAAACCTCAAAGTCAATAACGACAGTTTTTAAAAAGGTTTTGGGCCCAAAGGGGCCTTGGTGAGGAAAGGGAAACCGCCCAACTTGGATAGGGGCCCATAACCCGCCCCAAATTTTTCTGTTCCCAAATCCCCAAAGGGGCTAACTTTCAACCCCGGCCCCCCGGGGCCCGTGGGCATATTCCCAAAACACAGGGGGTTTTTTTGTCCCCTGTGAATAAAACGGGCTTTTAGGGAAACTAAATAATTCAGGCCCATTTGAAAGCCAAGGGCCCGTTATTATGATAATGAGATAAGGCCAAAACAAGACCTCAAAGCTTACCCTGAGCCAGGACCGGGGGCCGGGGGGCTTAAATTTAAAATTATACCTCCCTAGACACAAAAACCCATCAAATTTGTTTTCCACCATGACGGCTCCGTTCTAGGATTATGAATATGACACATCTTTCTAGGTACAAACTCAAAAAAAATATCGCGTGATCCTGCGGCCCTTTGGGGCATCGAGGGCAACCCCAGTCGGTGGGCTCGGGGGTCTGAATATAGAAGCACTCCAAAAGCCCCAAAAGGGGCCGGGTTTGATCCCACGCGCGGAAAAGCAAACTGCATCCACTGTACCTCCGTGTCCCTGCCGATCACCCGGGAAAGTTAACCCCTTATTAGGTATTGGGAATAATTTTGCGGGGGGCTGGGGTGGAGATTATCACCCACCCTCGACACCCAAGGGGAGGACCTAGCGGGTTAAGAACGTAAGCTATGACAACTGGATCCTTCTCCAGCAGCAAAATAAAGAAAACTAAGGCCCAAAGGGGACGATCGCCAAGGAGCAGCGAAACATGTTTTGGGGGACTGTCCAGCAACTAAGACTTTCACCGTGGTCGCGAGCCCCGGGCCCCCCAAAAGCCCCTACAACCGGGAAATTGACCTCTAGCAATACCTCTAAGCCTTGAACCATTATTGTTGTTTTTTTACCTGACTGCAAACCATTGTAATTCGTTGTATAGTTTACTTTATATTTCTTAATTATCTAGTGCCCCTAAGGCAATTAAACCATAAAATAACTGGGCGATGCTTTTACTCTGACACGAATCTTAGAATACCCAGGGGTAACAGGACACCCCGCCGGCGGCCATTTTTCCTTTGGGGAGTTCCCTAAATGACCTAGAGACAAAGGGGGCGCCGGATAGCTGTGCCTTTGGGGTTTACGTCACATTTGGGGAGTGGAAGGGCGGGGTTGCCTTCACATTTGGAAAAAGCTAAACCAAAACCAAATTTAAGACATGGGGTTTCAGGGTTTACCCTCATTAGTGCAAAATACAGATCTGTTTTAGGGGAAAGAGAGACCTCTGACTGGTGTCCCGAGTAGTAACATCTCTCCTTTTTGGGGAGTGACATGCCTAATGCCCGTGTAAGGGGATCATAACCATGTAAAGCCCTCTGTAAATTTGCATATAAAATTCCCAGAGGAGCATTTTATGACCTATAACCCTTACAATGGAAAAGAGGCCCAAAAACCCTACACTCAAAACAATAACTGAGTTAGCCCTCTTTTCTGGTATAAAACAGTTGGGAGAAAAGTAAACGGTTAGCTATTGAAATGAGTAGCCAACCACCCACTAAACACCAACCATTTTATGCGAAATCAGGGGAAAGCTCTGGGGTCAGTCACTTTAAAAAATACGCATTACCTTTGGACTAATCCTTAATTTACTAAAGAAAGATGAATAGAATAATTGATTCTTTCAGAAACCATTTTCCTGCATATACATCATTTTTTTGATATTAGGAGAAAAAAAAAAAACAACTTTTTTTTCCATTCAATGAAAACATATTTCTTTTTCTATTTTATCCCGTGTCTTAAGACCAAAATTTTTCACAGGGATACAAAGAAAGTGCATTCATTACCAAATCCATCTGATTTCACTCCCAAAAGGCTGCAGAAATGTTTATAAATTTAGCATCTTAAAAAGTGAAGCACTCAGCTTTTCAAAACAAAATTTTGACAAATGACTTAACGGCTTTTTGAACATTTTCACCCTTCTCTGCGAAAAATGAGGTGTGGGTATTTAATAACCCCCTTCCTTCTTCAGAGTATTTAATTTACGCAAAACAAGTAGGGTTGGGATTTTAAAGGTGCGAAAAAGGGTAAAAAAAGGAAAGCGAGAGTTTGGATGTTTTGCAAAGATATATTATCAAAGGTTATTAGGTAATGAAATTTCCTCAAACAGACATAACCACAATAATGCATTAGAGATTTTCCAGTTTTCCCCCCAGTGATTTTTAAAAAAAAAAATCAATTACTGAAACATATTTATAGTCTGTGCTCCCACACCTAGGGCCCATCCCTCCATCTTAAAACTTTTCTTCCCGTGACTAGGGAAATTTGATTAAATGCAATCTGTTAATTGCTCCCTGCTGTGAACTGTCCTCCTCTCCTTTCTCCCCCCCTCTCTTGCTTTCACCTGGTTTCATTTTGGACATTTGAATGGTAAATTAAAAGGAAAGCAGGTCAGATATGACCTTGGTCAGATTTTAATCTTTTTTAAGTTAAATTTTTTGAAGGTTACATAAAATATATCCAAATGAAGCCCAAAAGGGGTCAAAGGTAAAATAATCACTGTCTTCAATTTTACTTGCCTTTCTTTTACCCCTCTTTTAACCACCCCTCACCATTTTTGCTCCACAATCTTCGTTTCCCCTTCCTTCCCCAAAACCCCCTGCAAGCTCGAACCAAAAATGTCTCCCCCCTCCTTACCCGCCTACACGCCTCATCTGCAGACCTCTTCCAGGGGCGTACTAGAAACCCAGGGGCCCCATAGCGAAACGAATGGGGCCCCCCCCCCCCCAAAAAAAAGCCAGAGCCATTGAAAAGTAAAGTGCCACACAGTGAGGGGGACACATTTAACAAAAAAAAATCCACCCCCCTCCCCAGCCAGCCCCTCCCCGCTTGGGTGTCCCTCTCTCTGAGTGAGAGAGGCTCTGAAATTTTTTTGCTTTCTCTTCCTGCAATGCAAAAGTGTCTGCTCTCTGGCTCCAGGGGGCTGGCATTCTTTTAAATCCCCCCAAACTTTACCAAATGCTGACCAAACAAGGAAAGGGACTTTAAGGGGAACAGCGCCGGCGATTCATTTAATTAAAGGAAACCGATAACTCTATAACCGACCCCCCCTAATTTTCCCAAAAAAAAACGGGGAAAACTTTCGACAGAAAAAGCCTGGGGGGAAATGAGTTTAAACCCCCATATGTTTCCCCATTATTACCCCCAAAAAGACCATGTATTGGCCCCAATCCCCCATGTTTGGGCCCCACAAATGCTCCAAGATTGTGCCCCTATGCTGCCCAGTTTATCCCCCAAGATGCTCCTAAATTATCCCCAAGATGCCCTTAAAGGTTCTTTCCTCTTTTACATGTTCCTTGAAACTCATTTTTTCCGTGGGCCATTTTGCTTTCTGTTTTTCTGCACTCGCACCATTAATAGGGATTTTCCAGTTTTCATTTTCCCGCCCTGATTTTTTTCCCCTTGCTTCTTAACACCCTCAGCTAAAAACAATCAGTGCTCCTGAACAAGCCCTCACCCCGGGACCTGACTCCGGAAGCTTGGACTTGACCCCAGCTATTCCCTACTGAGGAACCGGGAACACTTTGGACTCGGGAAACCTCTGTTTGGTGAAACCTGTTTGCGAGGAATTACGGTACAGAAAAAGATCCTGAACCGTTTTGGGATTTACTGTAGTGCTTGAATTTACTCGGCCGCTGTGTCTCCTGTCGCTTTTTCCTGCAAACTGTTAACTTTTCAGCATGCTTGTAGAAGGAATACAAGTCATTTCATTTTTAACCTTGTCTCCTGTGTTTTCCTCGCACCAACACAAGACCATAGGAAATGTACACTAAACATACAAATTCAGGACCAATGTTTATTCGCTGGGCGGGAAAGCCTGTCTGCTGTGACTGGGATATCAGATGCCGTTTTAAAACCTTAGTGATGACATGGTTTGTGACTTCTCACAACCATTCCCGTAGCGCATTCCCTTAAAAAATTTTACTCTGGAGTGTTACCACAGGTAAACACTAGTTTTTTTTTTTTTTCCTTTCCTCTTCTCCTTCCAGCACCCGCCTTAAAAGATCTGGAAGATGGAGGCCCCAAAGGGAAATTTGCGGAGTGACTGATACAATCCTTTCAATGAAGACTTTAAAAAACCCTTTTGCAAACCACAGGACCTCACTAACCAAAAATTTTCAAGTGTTTGGACAACTACCCAGAATTGGGCCAGGGAGGGTCTAGAGGAACGACCCAGGGTCCGCCATAACCCCCAATTCTGGGGTCCCCAAAAATTACCTCCTTTTCGTTTTGGGGGGGTGAAATTGAAAATTTAGGGGGTTTATTTAAACAAAGCAATTTATTTTTCTCTGCCATGCTTTTACAATTTTTCCCCCTGAACGATCCAAAAGGGTTACTATAAACATTCTTACCAATAAGCTTTGATGTGGGGAAAACCCCCTGATTTAGACTGAGGATGATTTTTGAATCACCTTGAAGCTTTTTTTTCAGCCAGGGGGAGGTGTTTTTGATGACCCCAATCGAGGGCAACAGCGAAGCCGCCATGTTAACTTTGCGCCAAGGTAAGCGTTATACCGAATATCCCCGGATTTTCAGGGGAAAGGGGTTTGATACCCCTTGGGGCACTTCCGCTAAAAAATCAATTTTCGGGAAAGGGGTTTTCTCCACTGATTTAAAGGGAACTTGCTCTGCCGACCCCCCCAGCGTTTTGGGGATTATTAACTAATTTTATCCTTTGAAGCTCGCTGACTGAACGCAGACAAGAGAGTGGTTCGAAAAAAATCGCACTAACCCCTTTTTCCCACCTCCCTCCCACTAAGGAAAAATTTTATGGATCACAAGGGAACCAAACCTGAACCCATGCAGGGGGACTCTTTCAAAAGACGGGTTAGTGTGCACGCAAAGAACATCGATAAAGTAAAATCTTTTCAACTGTGGGAATCGGGGGACTTCATTTTAAAAAATGCCCCCCCCGTTTCCCAAGACAAATGCAGAGGCATTCACTGTAGTGTTGGAGAGGATTTTGCGGCCGAGCCCCAGGGTCCAGAGAGATCTGCTGCAGAGATCTTGATTTTTCTCGGGCTTAAACTCGTTAGTTCGGGGGCGATGCGGTATAAAAGCTGCAATTTTTTTAAGTTTCCTCAGCGGTGTCCCCCGAGTTGTAAAAGAAACAATTCTCAATGCTTCCTTTCCTCAAACTCTGGGGTTACTCATCGGGGGGTCTAGCTCGCTAGATCGACTCAGGAGCAAGTGGAATTTTATGGATACTCCTTTGCTCTGAAACGGATCGTTTCATGAAGAAGGCTACCCGTACAGATGGAGACTGTGGAGGCTCTCTACTGACTTCTGGACCAGGGGCAAGAACAAGCCTTTGAGGGCCTTTTTGGAAAGACTCAGAGAAAATGTTTTTTTTTGCTTATCTCTTCTCCCCTTTTTTTCCCCATCATTCTAGGGCTACCATTGCTCAGGCGCAGAATCCACGTTTAAACGGGGAGCCCAAAGGGAAATTACCCTTTCCCGGAGAAACGATGAGTAAAGGGAAGTTTCAGCTTGCTCGTCCTAAAGGAACCATGTCATCCCTAACAAACCGCGTAATACCGGGACTAGTGGATTATTGAAAAGAAGAACGCTGACCTTTCCCTTTCCCCTCACCTCCTAGATTGTCCAATTGAATTTTTCCCGGGGAGCCGAGATTTTTTTGGGTAAACACCCCTACGGGGCCCGGCTAAAACTTTAAAGGTTTTAAATAACAAAATTTAGCCAAGGGCTTCATACGCCCCCCTTTTATCCCCGCAGGTGCACCCATCTTCTTTGTGAAGAAGAAAGATGGACTCTGAGACCCTGCTAATTAAGGGAACTCAATAAGGTAAATAAAAGAAAACCCTAAACCTTGCCTTTTAAACCCGAGTTTTGAGAAGTGCGGCAGCCCCAAAAATTTTCTCTAAAAATGGATCTCCCCTGGGCCTATTACTTGTCCCTATTTAAACCCGGGGGTGAAGAAACTGCTTCATCACCATGGACACTTTGAATATTAGTTTTTGCCTTTTGGTCTGAGTACCCCCCCCCCACTTTTCCAAAAACTTCGGAATAATCTTCAGGGGTCTCCTAATACATTTGTGGTTATTTATCTGGGTGAAAATCTAATTTTTTCTAACCCACGAGGGAAAATCATGGGAAGGAGAAGGGCTTAGAACGCCCCAAGACAAAACCCTCTACATCAAACTTGAAAAATGGAATTCCAAGGACAAATTCAATTTTTGGGTATGTACTAACTCGCAAGGGGTTTAGTAGGAGGGAAGCAAGCCCCAAAGCCATCAAGGTTGGAAAATTCCCCTAAAAAAGTAAAGGGGGTCAGCTTTTTCATGGGGTTTCCCAAACTTCTTAACGTTCATTAAAAATTTTTTCTGAGGTGTGTCACCTTCCCCCAACTACCCGAAACAGTCTAGGTTCTCCTGGACCCCGCAACTCGGGAAGTTTTTTCCCCGTTTAAAGGATAAATTTCCACCGCACCTACTTAGTCATCCCAACCCCGAGCTTGCCTTCATAAAGAGGGGATTTTCAGACTGTGCCGTTGGGCTATACTCTCTCGAAAACAGGTAGAAGAATGTCTTGACCCGTCCTTTTTTTTTCCAGCAGTTGTCTTCGGCGAGGGGAACACAAATGGGCAATAGAGAATTTTTGGCCCCCCATTATTGCCGCCTTAAAGGAATGGAACACCTTCTCGGGGAGCTCACACAAAAAATCGTCCGACAACCCGAACCTTGAATTTATCAGGTCGGCAATGCCTGACTCCTCGCCAGGCCGCGGAATCTTTTCCTAAACCAAATTTTAATTTTGTCATTTCTTAGACCAGGTCGCGCAATAAAAGGGCGAGCACCTCTAATTCATTCAGCAGAGACACGCCCACTTACCCTCCAAGAATTTTCCCCGACTCAGATTCCGGGGGAGGATTCTAATCAAAAACCTATTTAAGGAATCAAGGAAGCATACCATGCAGTTTCTTTGTTGGCTAAACCCCCCAAGGGGGACGTAAGTCTTGTTTTTAAAAAAGGGTGTGGATCGGGGAAAAACCGTAATCCCTAAAACATCAATTGAGATATTGCAACTCTCCACATTCCAAGATAGCCGGCATGGGGGGAATTCAAAGACACAAGTTTTTCTTTCTCGTTTTTTTGGGGGCCCACTTACGGGAAAAAGATGTCTTAAACTAGTCATTCTTTAAGTCGTGCAAAGGCAAAACACCTCGCTCCTCACCAACGGGGTCTGTTGCAACCTTTCCCCACCCCGCCCCGCCCGGGGGGATCCTTTTCTAAGGACTTATTGGGAGTTACCAACCCTAAAGGGGAAGAAACCATTCTTGGGGGTTGACCGTCTAACAAAGGCAGCCTTTTAACCCCTTTGGTGGGCTTACCCACGCAAAACAGACATCAACTTGATGATTAAGAATGTTTTCGCTTACTGGAGACCGTAAGGGCATTTCGGACGAGGGGGAAATTTTCATTTAAAAGGTTTTGGAAAAATTTTTCTGGCAGCAGGGACTTAAAGTAAACCTTTCTTCTGCTTTTCACCCCCAGCAATGGACAGACAAACGAACCAATCAGACCCGGGAGCAGATCTCCGCTGTTTATCTCCCACCTACGGATATTGGGTGGATCTACTTCCACGGTGAGTTCCTAAACAACCTCAAACGCCTCCACTAAACATCCCTTTTTACTCCAACAGGGTTTTCTCCTAACTTCTTTTCCCCGATTTTCCCCTAATACGCCCTTTCCGGGAGTGGGGAAAGAATCACTTCTTTTCAAAAGAATATGGGCTTCAAAAGGAAAATCAGAATTGGGCCCGGAAAGGGACAAGAAAGCAGCAATAAATTTCGTAAACCTGCACCAGCTTTCAAAGGGAGGAATTTGGTCTGGCTGTCAACCAAAATCTTAAATTTAAAAATTCCCTCGTCTAAAATTTGGGGCATAAGTACATTTACCTTATAAAACAATAAGATTATAAGTGCGTTGCTTGTCGTCTTAACTGCCCAGAACATGAAATCCCCCCTGTCTTTCATGTACCCCACTAAAGGCTGCAACACCCAATACGTTTTTCCTGGACTTCTTTCCTTGCCCGACCCAGGCTGGCGATGGTCAGGAAGTTTTTAAAGGTGGAAAGGGATTCTAGATTCCAGTTGTACAAAAATCAGTTGCAATTTTTGTTTAAAAGGCAGGGCTACCCATGGAGGACAACTCATGGGAACCACCCAATAATGAAAATGCCCTCGCCTGCTCGCCATTTTTCACAGAGACCCTAAAGCCTGGTCGAGGTCTCCGGGGGTTGTCCCAAGGGGGGAGTAATGAAAGGGTTCTTTGTCCTGTTGACTTTCCTTGAAATCATTTTTCCGTCGGCCATTTTGTTTTCTGTCTTTCTGCAGCTCTTGCCCTCAGTTAATAGGATTTCCTTTTTTCATGTTCCCCCCCCCTGATTTTCCCCTCTTCTTCTTAAGCAGCCCACGAACAATATGCCCGAATCAAGCCCATCATCTGTACCTACCCCTGAAGCCTTGGCTTGTACTCCACTTTTTCCCTACGGGGAACCGGGGAAACATTTTTTTGGACTCGGAAAACCTGCTTTTTGGTGAACCATGTTTGCAGAGGAATTAGGGTACGAGAAGAGATCCGAACCTGCTTTGAGATTTACAGTGCTTGAAGTTTCTCTGGCCGCGTGTCCCTGTCGCTGTTCCTGCAAAAATTGGGAACTTTTTAGCAGCTTATAAAGGAATACAAGCATTTCATTTTAACCTATGTCTCCTGTGTTTTTTCCTCGCACCCAAGCACAATACCTTAGGAACTGTACACTATACATGCAGCTCCAAATTATCCCCATAGAGCCCATAATTATGCCCTCATGGATCTCCATAGAAAATGCCCCATAGATGCCCCTAGAAAATCCCCCAAAAGCTCCATAATTTGCCCCCATAGATGCTCCATAGTTTGTGCCCCCATAGATGCTCCATTTTATCCCCCATAGTATGGGCCCCCTTATGCGCCGCAGCTGCTGACCCCAAAAAAAAAAAAGACACTCACCTTCCGTCGCGGGGACAGGTGCCGGTGTCCTGACAGGCGGGGACACCGGTGCCAATGGGTGACGGGTCCCATGTCACCGGCTCGCTCGGGGCCCCGACCGTGATATTTACCTGTCCCCGTGCACCGCTGACGCCGCGTTTTTTCCGGGTCCTCCACATGAAGGCTCAGGAAAGGGGGCCCGGGGCGCGCCTAACACGTCATCACGCCCTCTGACCTGAACATTCACACAAGGGGAGCGGGGAAACACACAGCGAGCACGGTGGAACGGGACAGGTAATACCCCTTATACTCACCCTCCCACCGGCGCGGTCTCTGCCCCCCTCTCTTTTTCCCGCGGTCTCCGGCCCCAGTGTTCAGGGGTCCCCGGGTACCGTCTTAAAAGTCAGAATATTGCATAATTTTTGACTTAATGAGCAGTACCACCCCCACCCCTGACACAGGTGGGAGACCGCGGAGAAAGCAGGGGGGGGGCAGAACCGCCCGGTGGAGGGGAGTAAATACACAGCTGCGCCCCGCCCCCCCCGCCACCCCCTGGTAGTCTGTGTCAATGCAAGCACGCTGCCAAACCGCAGCGGCCGTCACGGGGCCCCTCCCTGCCCTGGCCCCAAGCACTGCGTGGCTGCTTTATTGAGGTACCCCGCCCCCTTTTTAACCCAACCCTCCTCAAAATATAACGTAAGCCGGGCACTCTTCTTTACCCATCTGCCCCCTTTTTCTGTTCTTCTCACTGCTGGGGACATATCCCCCAATCCTAGCCCCCCGCCCCCTACACCCATTAATCCTCACCCCTAACTTTTCACAGAAGGAAAAATACCGCAATCCCCACACTTTGCCCCTGACCCCCCCCCCCCCACTTCCTCTCTCGGAGCACCGGAACGCCCCTCCGTCTGCAACAAGCGCCACTGATCCACGATCTCCCTTTTTTTCCCCCAACCTCTCCTTCCTGGCCCCCACGAGACCTGGCGACCCCCCTACACGACCTCCCCTGCTCCGATTCGGTGGCCTCCACTTCACCCCACACCTCGCTCGGCAACAACAGGGTGGAGGCGTAGGTTTTTCTTTTTTCTAATAACTGCACCTTCAACCCTATCCAACCCCCACCCCGCACCCCCTTTCCCTTTTGGGGTCCACTGGGTCCGATTACCTCCCTCTAATCCCCAAAAAGGGCCCGTCATTACTGACCCCCGGGGCTCAGCCACGCCTTCATTGCCCAAATTCCCCGCGGCTTCTCCCTTTTTCCTCTGCTGCATCCCCACCATCATCACGGGGACTTTAAATCCCTCACACCCCCCACCACACCCCCCCAAAATCCGCACTTCTTTTTCCCTTGGGCTTACTCATGGCCTCCACAGCCACCCACACAACACATAAATTAGACCTATCTTTACCCGCTCGCCCCTATCTAATCTCACAACCTCTCCCCCTTCTACCACCACCTACTCACCTTCTCATCCCTGTCCTCTTCACCTGCCCCCTATGTTTAGCACGGGACATCCTCGCAGAAACCTTTACACCTAACATTCACAAACCCCAGATCTCTTTTCCTCTGTCCTCCTAATTTTACTCCACGACACAACAGCGCCACCGCTTTTTATTTCACCCCCCCGCATCTGCCTAGACTCAGTCCCCCCTCTCACGCACGGGGAAAGTGCGCGAAAACAATAGGCAACCCTGGGCACAACAATCTCACCAAAAAACTTCGACAATTATCCCGGGTCCGGGTGCAGCTTGGAAAAAACACGCCTCCAGACACTTCACTGCTTTCAAAAAAAGCACACTTTCCTTTAAAAAAGCCCTCCCTCTGCTAAACAGAAACCATTTTTTCAAACCTTTTATCTTCATTATCCTTCAACCCAAAACAACTGTTCAGCACATTTAACTCTCTCCCCCGCCCACCACGCCACCTCCAAATCCCCCATGTCGCCGAACTTTGCCACCTACTTAAAAAATAGATCAACCAAACAAGGGAAACTTTACGTTCCCCCACCCCAACCACCCATAAACCAACCTCGCCTTCCCCCACAACCCCTCTCCAACATCATGAAGGGAGCTTACTCATCTCCTTTTGAAATCACACCTCACCACCTCTGTCCTTGACCCCATCCCTTTCCCCCTCTCCCCCCAAACCCCACTAACACGCTC